>WOGJ01203772.1:1113-18322 GCA_015342185.1 Leptinotarsa juncta | reverse complement strand
GTAAGGTAGCGTTTTATTACTAATATACCTGAGGTTAAAAATTAACGTAACACATAAAACATGAATCATTGAATTTTCATGTGTTTGGAAACTGCCTTAGTACAAATCGTTAAATAACAGCATTTCGTTTTTTTTATTTGATTATTCACCCAGAGTTTCAGCTGTTTTTCATTTCGATTATTAAGTTCGTTGTGATTTTTGATTACCTCTCGGCACATAGCTAGAGAAGGTAGCGTTTCGCTAGTTATATAGCTTTCAAAACACTTGCTTGCTATTCTTGTTTCTGATTCCGTCCAAGGAGTTCTTTTAATTTTATTGGATAATCCTGAAAATGTAAAATCAATTATTCGAAAGATAAGAAAATTTACTGGACCCAAAACTCAAAATTTCAAAGCAAAAACCTGAAAAAAAATAAATAAAAAAATTTGCAAAGGCAAAACAAAAATATTCAAAAGCATAAGCATACCTATAAATGTACGTGACAAATCAAAGCAAAATTGAATAAATAATGAATAATAATGAAATTATAAAAACTCAAAGTAAAAAAAGTGTTATGGACTAATATAGAAATTAGAAATATATTTTCATGCATTCTAATTTACAGAAACAAGATAAAATGAACTGCCAGAGTATCCCTGAGGGAAACAATTCATGATATTACTGAAATGAAAGAAAAAAGAATATTATAGAAAAGAGAGTTACACTCTTTTCAGTTCATTTGTATCAACAGTTACAGACTTGTAATAAAACCTATTTCCGTGCATAAGGGAAAATTCTGCCCTTCTGACATAATAACAATAACAAACCACTATTCTGCTCCTGTCTTCTATTTTTTAACAATTGATTACTAATCCACACTTTCATTTGCTGTGGACTTCTTGATGCCAAGATTGGGTTTATTTTTCGGGCCAAATCACACTGAGCCAAAGAAGGAAGCTGTCCATTTTGTAAATTTGTTCTAAAAACTTCTCGGATTTTACATATTTCTGCAAATTGCCAAGATCTCCTTTTAACAGTTCCCATGGGAGAGGCTGTAAGCATCAGGAATAACTTTTCAAAACTTCCCCATATATAAAAAAACCAATCGATTCACTTATTGAAGGTTGAGATATAAATAGAATAATCAGTTAATTTCATGGATAAGTACTGACAAGAAAATTAGATTCTAGTGTCCCTGTTTCAAGATGCACACATTTGAAGGTATGACAAAACCAATATTTTGTTGTATATGATATTAATGGGTACTGAAATGTCAGTGTAGTAGAATTTTTACCACGCCCTAGGGCAATTTGAAAATTAGAGGTTCACCAGAATTGAAAAAAAAAGAACGAATCATATAATCAATTCAACTTCACATGATAACTGTACATGTATCAAAACTTGACTTCTAGACATGCGTTTTCCTTGAATCGTGTAAAAAATGTACCTACTTGAACGTTTCTTGGCAAGACCTTCAGAAGTTCCTGCAGTTATACCTGAAAAAATATTTATATAAAATAGAGGATCATTCAAAATTGTCGTATTTCATTAATGAGTTGAACATATGATTTTTAGAAATGAATAAAGAGAGCCATAAAAAATAAATGGCTTGTCTCCAATATATAATTTCACAAATATCATAAATTGTGCTGTATTTTCCACTAAAAAATGTTTAAATGAAAAACAGGTACATATGTCAGATAAAAAAAACACTTGAAACTTTCAGTGTTTCAATATTTTGTTGGTGATTACTTTAATTAAAAAGGAAATATTTATAAATTTTGAAACGTTGAAAAAATTAATGTTTTGTTGTGATATGTTCATCTTTGTATCATTTTATAAGGATAGGTTTTCAGAAGTTTTTCAAAGTTAATAGCACATTAGAGCTATATTCTCAACTTTCCAATCATTTATTGCTATTTTATTATCTTTACTCATAGTTTCTTCCTTGGCGATTTCTTCTGAACATTCCTGCATCAATTTCCTGACATTACTATTGTGGTGCTCTTAAAAAATTGTGAATAAAGTTTATGATTTTCGTAGAATAATAGTGATGTGTTAGGGATAAAAGTTGTAATTTTGATTCATTAGTTAAATAGATATGTAGGTAAGTCCAAAATATTTTCTAGATATTATCATTCTTACCATAATGCCATTGTTCAGGTAACTCTGCTTGCTCACCTACACCTGAATAAAAGATTCATTTTCATTTAAATTTAGTATTAAATTCACAGAAATATAAGAAAGACCAAGTTAAGAAAGATCAAGTCCTAGGTTCAATTCCAAATATTTTTAATTTTTCTCACCTTCAGTTTCATCAGCAGATTCATCATCAGCTGAAAAAAAATTGCCCAAAGATAAACGAAAACTGTTTATTGAAGGAAATACAAAACTTCAAAGTTAACAATAAATTTTCAATCGAAGAGTCAGAATATATACGTACCACCTTGAGCATTCTCAAGTAATTTTGAGATCCGTGTAATTTCTCTGCTTGGTATAGGCATTCTATAGTGTTCACGGTGAATTTTGTTAGCGTGGCCCATGAAATTAGCTAAATCTTCCACTTCGGAATCATCCCTCATTAGTTTGCAGGCATCAAAACATTGGTCCACTGTATCAGGTTTACCGAATAAAAAAGGATTCTTTGATATACCTGCTTGATCTCTCAATGTGTTTAGAAGATTAATACATTTCAACAAATCAGGATTCAGAAGAACTGCTACTTCTCGACCCAGTTTCCCTCTAATGCAGAACCGGGAATAATTATTGACTCTTGTGTCATCATAAGTACAAGTATTGTCATCATCATCGAGGGTATGTATATTGTGAAAATCTGTAAGTTCAATTCTTTGAACTTCTCCTGCACGTCTCCTATTGAAAACTTGAAGAGAAATCAGGGTAAATTTCTGTAACTCTTGATAATGAAATTTACTAAAAGATCTTTCTAGTGATTTGAAATGTTTCATTCTGTTCTCTTTCAAGAAGATATTCAGTGCTCTAACGTCTTCATTTGTTGGCAAGACCACCTTCTTGAGTCTTTTGTTTTTTATCTGTGTTTCTGCAACCGTTTTGTTCACGCTTATTCCGAAATCTACTTCAATTAGTTTTAAAAAATTTTCCACGGAGAATTTCATCTCAAAATTTTCTTCTTTTATCAATTCGGATATATATATGTTTGAACACTTTTTCAATAAAGTGCCAGCACTGCTAGCTGTGGAGGGAGATTTGTACTGTTGTGAATCAGTATCCAAATGAGCTATAACTTGTATAGCTCTCACGATATTATCATACTGCTGTGGGACGAGAATATCTGAAAACTGACTAACTGTGGGATCTAATTTCCTAACCTCATGAACAATTTTTCCTATCAATCGCAGTTTACTTCTAATCATAGCATAGTGATGTGGTTTGGGAAATTTTGTCGTCATTTTATTGGCATATATATTTACCAATTTGTCGTAACGCAGGGGAAAAGTAATATCATCATTCCGCAATACGGGAAAAATATGCTTTCTTACAATATCATTTGCCACTGAGCATATATCGGCTTGGACAAACCTACCCAGAACTAAAATATCTTTTTTCCCAGAAATTCGTGATTTCATACAATTTCTTGCATGTTTTCTTATAGATATTTTGGAGTAGTATCCTAAACATCCAGAACATGCTACATAGTTTTTTCCGTCGATATTTTTCTTAACTGTCCTATATATACAAAGTCGCCGTTGTGCTGGAAATTTCCTCTCTTTCTTATGATGTCAATTATGGTTTTTCTTTCTTTACAATCTGAAACAAAGATAACATCTTAAAACAACTTTCTCCGATTCGTATTTTCTTTCAATCCTGATACATTTCATAACATCGATAATAATTTCACAACTCTTACCAATCGGCCATTTCTTTTCAGATTCAATGAATATTTGAAACTTTCGTTAGTGACTATTATAAAAATCATATTTCTAAATTATATTGATTTGAACAGAGTAACAAATGTGTAACAATGATACCTTATCAAATGATGGTAATACTTTTTTAAACAAATACGTCAAAAGGGATTTTTCAAGTAAGTACATTGCGAAGTTAAGGACTGTGGAAAACAAAGTAGAAAATTCAAACTAATTTAAAAAAGTATTTGCGGAAAATGAATAATAACCAAATTCTAAAGTTTTCAATAGAACTAATGCATCAACGAGAATTGAAACAATATTTAAAAAAATTGAATGATCAGTTTAGAATTGGTAACAGGTAGTAATAAATTGAAAATTACTTTCAAGCTTATGGTGCCATTTCACGTAATTTTCGTTTTGAAAAGATATACTTTAGGTACTATTTTTTGAAGTTTATTCAATACAAACTCGAATTAAATGTATTTAAATGTGAATACTCACTTTTGGGTATACAAGAAATTTTTTTTACTAAGGGCTCTTCCATATGTTTCTTCTCCAAATGTGTTGGTAATTGGGTGAAAAAATTTTCACAGAATAAGCAGAAGTTTTTCTTCTTTTTCGTTGAAGTCTCTTGGAAGACCGTTTCTAGAACACCATCGCGTTTTCTCACCTCTGGAACATAATCTGAAATAGATATGAATGTCATAATATATTCCAATTTGTAATCTGAAATTTTTTGACGCTGATGGTAATACTTATGCATCTTCTCAACTGAAATATATTCCAAATTATAATTATAAAATACATTACCATAATTACTCTCGTAATGAAATATGAACTCTATAATTTCTTAAAACGTTCTACAGTTATTTGACGGACAATTAACCAGAAAAAAAGGAATTGAAGATACTTTTTTATTTCAATGGACTGGCAATAATAAAAAACTCTGGATTACCTTTCAAAGGAAACTATTTTTTAAACAAAAATCTAGCTTTTCTTCTAGTCTATTGATATGTACGATTACAAATACCCATGAATTAATTCTAAAATAGTTGAACTGTGGTAACTCAATCATCGTCAACACATTTTTTTAAAATAGCTGCTTCAATATTCTTACTCAGTCGTTAATACTAATTTTAAAACTTAGCAACATTAAAAAATTGTAGTCAATACATTCACCATGATGTCTGAAGAAATTTCCTCACCATTTTGGGTCAAGTCTAAGACTTTCCAGTGAGTTCTGATAATAAAGTTTGTTAACGACGTGTCTTAACATCACCGTTTGAAATGAAGAACTCCCTACAAGTTCTGGGTATAAGAATTTTTGTTTGGTATGTTACCATAAGATAAATGCGGAACCTTGTGTCTTCATTACAATTTATCTTCAAGATACTCAAAAAAATCTTACCTACTTCTTGATGATCCTGATAATTACCCTCCAACCCTTCAATATCTTAAAAAAAATTAAATTAGTACCTTCACCACGATGGTTCAACAAATTTTCTCACCCTTTCTGGTCATGTCTGGATCTATGCTATCATATGCGCTGAATGGTTCAGATTCTGAATTGAAATCCATGTCAACCGATTCAGATTGATGTACTAAAGAATATAAATATAAGAATGCTCATAAAATGTGAAATGACTGATTACTTTTCAAAATATGCCTGTAAAAAAATTAGGATGACTTCCAAGTCTTACCTAGTTCTTGATGATGCTCAAAGTGATTCTCTGAGCCTTCATCTGAAAAAGTTTTATTGAGTACATTTATCATGATGGTCGAACAAACTTTCTCACCATTTGGATTGAAATCTGGGTCTCTAATGTCATCATCTTCGCTGAATAGTTCAGATACTGAATCAAAATCCTCATGAACATTTTCAGGTTGGTCTTCTGAAAAAACTAAGTATTTTAATTATTTTAGTATTTCATTATTTAAATTTTCACTAAATTCAAAAGCTGTTTGAAATAAAAATTTTAATACCTAATGAAGGTCATAAAATTGTGAATGAGGGATTCTAAACAAAACAAAATTTAAATTATTTTTTTGCTAGAGTTTCTGTTCAAAAATGAATTTCAACTTTTGTTAGTGTTCATCAAAAGTCTCACCCACTACTTTAGGCTGCCTCTTTTCCATGGAATGATCTGCTGACATTTGAACATCTAAAAAAATAGGATTACAAATATTCTATTTATAAATAATTATATTACTCACCATCGGAAGAGAAGTTTGAATCTTCAATATTATTGTTACCGAATGATTCTGACTTGTTTTCACAATTAACATTTTCGGTTAGGAGTTCTAAAAAGGCATTATAAAATTGAAATTAATGAAAAACGTAAGACCAATATCAATACAATAGATGAAAAATATATTATAAAATCTTCTGAAGCAAGTCAACATCTTTTCCTTAATTAAAAACGTGTTTGAAGAAGACACAGTGATTTCAGAAAGTAGTTATTATCACTGGCCAATCTGTCGCCTTTCACAAAATAAAAATTTTAAAATACAGACACTGCAAACTGAAAACCTTAAAAAAAATTCTCAAGTCGCAAAAGTCACTTGAGTGTTATTATTTAAATACAGTGTGAAAATATAAAAAAAATAGTCAGTGAAATCTTTAGAAGTAACAAAGTATTATGTATTAATCTTGCAAATAATAAGAATATGACTTAAAACTAATTTGTGTTGATTTAGCCAGAATAGGTATATTTCAAGAAATATATGACAACTGATGAATTACTGAGAACAAAAGGTAAATTATAATGTTTAAAAAAAACTCAATCGTTGACCACAAAAAATATTTCATAAAATGTATTCAGACTCACAATACACTATACAAAATTTGATATAAATTCATTGATTAAAATATAATTTGAATATGCAAAAAAAGTTTTCCAATTTCATGGAACAGAAAATGTGTATACAACATAAGATGATTGAAATATAATTAATTTTCTTGCTAGGGATTCACTTCAAAACTGAATAAAAATATTATTAAAAGTTATTCTCATTAAAAATTTCTATAGAAATATAGAAGTGAACTTCTATTCTGGCTAACTGATGAAAATGTTTATTAAATATTTTCACCTATAAGTTGACTCCGCTTTTGAAGAAAACCATCTGCAGTGGCAGCATCTTTAAAAAAATGATTAGAATTATTCTGTTAATTTATAAATGGCATGTCCCTTACCATTAGAAGTTACGTATGGATCTTCACTTTTACCAGACTCGGAATTGAAACTCACATTTTCAGTAGGATATACTGGAAATAGTAATAAGTAAAAAGTCAGATAGTTATTTTGTTAAAATTGAATAAAATATTGAAAACTTCAAAAGAATGAAAAGTAATATATAAACCACTAAGAATAATGTACTCATAACAAAAAATGTCTATGGATTTTATGTTATTTTGTGCACGAAGAATCAAAACTGCAAGACTCCTTCTGCTACTCCTTTCAGGTACAAATACAGAAAATATATAAATGCCATTTGATTTCCATTAGTATCTACATGAATTTTGTAAAACAATATATGGCATTAGCACCTACAGAACATAAATGTTTTAAACAATTTCGATATACTTCAACTTTTATATAATTCAATATATGGTCAAAAATTGTTATATCTTTTGGGTACTATATGTAGGAGAAATATGTTTTTAACCATTTGGAAAAAAGTGTTTCAATATCACTACCTAAACGTAGAGAGCTATATACTTTTTTGAAAACAAAAGCAATTTTAATTGATATCTTTTTGGGTTTTTGTGATTTTCTTCTTTATTCTACCATGGAATTCTTGTAGAACTGATTCATCCAAAATATTTTTCTCTGGTTCCCAAGAGTTATATTTCTTTGAATATCCTCTCCACTTCATAAGGTATTCTGCAGAGCCCTGAAAATCAACATATATTAATTAGCAATAGTGGAAGTAAACACGGTATTCTGTTGTTAAAGTGTGGACAGAAGTATTTTCTTATAATTTGAAAACCTATAGATTATTATTAATAACCTATAACTTTCTTATAAGAACAATATTCATGAAACAAAACTGCCTTTTTTTATTTATTCAATTTATTGATTCTTAAATCAAAGTTACTTTTCTCGTGATAACTTCGCATCTATCAAGTATCTAATGCAATGAATATTTGAATTGAATTGGACAGGTTGAATTGAATTGGACAATCACAAGAGAAATATGTTTCTGGATAAAGTTAAATAGTTATAAATTTTACAGTATATGAAATTATTGCAAGTACAGCACAATATTGAAGTAATTTAATCATGATGCAGTTCTGTAGATGCGTGCATAAACAACAAAACTAAGTTTTCTCAAATTTTGTTATAATTCATTTTCGCTTCTAAAAATTTAAGATTTTGAGAACTTCATGTATAGTCATGTATAGTCAATGATACCTATTGGTTTCAGATTATTCACTTTTTTATTTAGAATAAATTGTCATTGTTATTGAATAAAAACATGTGACATATTAGCGTTTAAATTTTTTTTCACTGCAAAAGAAGTTTATTTTGAAACTTTGGTTTTCATTGAATGAAATAGAGGTAACCATGATGCTCTCTCCCTCATGACAAAAAACAAAACTCGCAAATTGTTAATGTCGTTTTTCTAAAAAATAAATATTGAATTTTTACCTTAAAATAATTTGTTACACATCTTGCAAGGAATCTATCATATGCCTCGAAGTTGCAAGTTTTTCCTCAATTGTGTATCACTAGAGGAGGTTATGCTTTATATATTTTGTACTTGAGATATTTCATTACACCATTTCAGACACATGTAATGAAAAGGAGTTTGTGTTGTAGTTTTTTAAAAATTGAGGAAACGATATAATGAGTTCCAAGAATTACTGTGGAGGAGCTAATTATCAAAAGATTCGTAAGCATTACTTACCTTTCGGATTCTCTTTTTTTCGATTCTCTCAACAGAGAAAATATCTTGCGAATGAGTAGACATCAAGGTCGACGGAATGAAGATTGTTCGATTTTTCTCTCTAAGTACTCTGAAAAAGTATTTTCATTGGAAAATCAAAATCGTTTTTCAGTTTTCTTTGAAAACTGAAACTTACTTTGGAAACTGAACTTTGTTATTATATTGTACTAATACTAATATAACTGTGTCTAAATTCAACTTTTGCCACCTCTGAATATTTTTTTAAATTCATTTCCAAAAATAATTTTTTACCAGGTGACTACATTTGTTAACATACTTGCCAGTAAAAATATCACTTCTTTTCAATCAATAGGCCATATACAATTTTTGTAGTTTGTAGTCTCAACACGTCATCACACGCGAAAGTTTTTGGTAACTTTGTATGGCCGTAAAAACTAAACTATCAATTTCGTGAAAAAATTTTCTTGAACTTTTTTTATAGAACTTTTAAAGCTCAACAACATTTATCTGAAGCAAATTTCGATTGAATCAATTTTTAGGTTTCAGGTTTATTTAAAATAGTTATGTTGCAACTACTAAGTACTTATGACATTGAACTTAAAAATCAAATTTGAACTTACCAGAATCAGTATCGGTGCCGGCCCTGGGCTAAATAAACAAATACCACTCTATATGGACCTTATTTCTAAAATTTGCAGTTCGACAATTTTGCAGTCCTACGTGTAGAATTCGTCCCCTCTGCGTCAATTCTAATATTTCGATATATTGCCAATCCTATTGCTGCTGAACACGTTTTTGTGCAGAAGTAAAGTAGGTTACCTGTTTGCGGTAAATTTTCTTCAAGTGACATTTATATTCTAATATATAAATAAGTAGGTACTTACAGTATTTCCTGATTTCGAAATATTTGTATGGGATTATTTGAAAATCAATAGACAGTAGCACAACACCAAACAATCCACCATGTAACTTGTTTCACATAAAATGGCAAAGCGAGTCAGTAAAGAAGTAAAGTGACTTGAGTCGGATCTTAGTAAAAAGTAAAACCGGTCGGTTTTTTGCGATTTGCGACGTTAGCGTAGAGCTAGTTCTTCTTCTTCTTTTATTTTGGTTCCAGCTTCCAAATTTGGCGCTATTATGTACTCTTTTTATTACAGTAGTGTCTGTAATAAAAACTTTGTCCAGGGAGTACAAAAGTCTTGCTTTGCACAATACTGTACTCCTTTTTAATTTCTCTTGAAATATTTGTATTCTCTATTTTTCCTTCTTCTCTTCTCTTGTTCTTCTTTGTGCTAGACAGTTATTTATAGCAGGTATAGACTCTTCTCGCTTCAGTGCAGCTATGAAGCATTACACAAACCGAAATGCTGCCTCGGATAACAAGAACCCAGGATGGGGAGAGAATATAAATGGGATACTGTTTTTAATTAATTATTTTTTTATTAGATTTTTATAAAAAAATTTCAATGTGCTGTTTTCTTATTTTCTATGTTTTAAATTTCAATTTTATTATGTTGTAAAAAGTTATTAATTGCTTTAATTATTTTTAAATTAATGTTTCTTAATACTTTACTGTAAGGATATTCAGCGGGGGAACCACTCCATATTCTGTAAATACTCGATACATATCAAGATTTGGTACAGTTCTGATTGGACATTCAAAAAAAATATGTTCCAATGTTTCCTCTAGTCCACATTCACAAAATGGATTATCTTTTATTTTAATTTTGAATAAGTGCTTTTTAGTTAAACAATGCCCTGTTTTCATTTTAATTATGGTTGTAATATGTCTCCTATTTAAATATGGATATTGATTATACCATAATTTGTCCGGGTATTCGGTATGGATTTTACCAAATGTGATACCTTTTATTTTTGTATCACTTTTCCAATTATTTCTAAATTCTATGTAAATTTTTTGCTTAATTGTGGGTAAAATTGTCTTTTTGTCTATTTTAATTTCCATAGGTTTATGTAATGTTGTAGCAAATTTGGCTAATTGATCGACTTTTTCATTTCCTGAAATATTTGCATGCCCTGGAACCCATGCAAAAGTAATTTCAATTTTTTTTTTGCTCTGGGAGTAATAACAATTTTCTAATATTTAAAGAGATATAGTCCATATTTGCCGATATTTTAGATTGCTTTATTTTTTCTATAGCACTCATTGAATCTGTTATTATAATATTATTTAGATTTTTTCTCTCATTTTCCAGAAGAACCTTCAATGTTTCTAGAATAGGTATATAAAAATAAAAGCTATTTGAAGATACACTATCAGAAGAGAGAACAACTTTTATAGGTTCCACAAAATTAAAATTGTCCTTATAATATTTCTTTCTCTTATAATTTGTTCGCAATAATCCGTTATTTTCATTTTGAGCGAATTTGACTAAAGTATCTGACAACAAGTTATTTGGAATTGTTTTGCCCTTCAAACTAGTAGGCTGATGTTTTCTCTTTTCGATACCAGACACTGATGTACTTTTAAAAAATTGTATATTGATACAATAATCAACTTATTACAGAGAAGGTGAAAATGAATTCAAAAACGTGAACTGTAACTGGTAAGGTTCGATTGCTCATCCTCCAACGTCTGTCTGTTAAAAACATCTGGTGCATCAGCGTCTCAAAATCCCTGTGCGCACGCAACAATGGGGGAACACTTAGAACAATCACATCATTGGTTTTGAAGTGTGGACGTAATTGAAGATGCACACAGAGGCGCCGTTCAAAGGGGATAAATTGGTCTGTACATTGTTCAGGGACGGAACATACCGCCGCCCTTGAAAGGCTTGACTTTCAAAAGTTGAATAGAACGATATTAGTCAATAGGCAATAAGCACACCCTCTGAATCGCTCGACGAACTATTCCGTTGACTGTGCGTATACTCAACACACGCACTACACCATCTTGACCTGAATGCAGCTCAACCACTCGACCCAGTTTCCAATGTTGAGGTGGATGGTTGTCTTCACATAGAACTACCATGGACCCTATTTGGACTGAAACTCCTGGACTTTTCTTCCATTTGGTTCTGGCCTGCAGAGTAGACAAGTATTCTCTTGACCAGCGTAGCCAAAAATGTTGTAACATTTGTTGCAAGTGTTTATATCTGGAGAGGCGGTTCTTGGACACACTTTCGAAGTCCTCTTGCGGAATAGCAGTCAAGTAGTCTCCTATTAAGAAATGACCAGGGGAAAGGGCTACGAGGTCGTTAGGATCATTTGTAAGGGGGGTCAGAGGTCGGGAATTAAGAATAGCCTCAATTTGTGTAATCAATGTATAAAATTCCTCGTATGTTAAGGCACTATCTCCCATCACTCTTTTGAGATGATGTTTGACCGATTTGACGGAGGCTTCCCAGAGACCGCCATGATGAGGAGAACGGGCAGGTATATGGTGCCAAGTTATATTATTTTTACTTAAATACGTTTTTGTTTCTTCTGAATCATTTAAAGTTATAGCTATAGATTTTAACTCGTTATTTGCACCAACGAAGGTTGTTGCATTATCGGAATAAAGATTTGAACAAATACCTCGTCTAGAAATGAACCGTTTTAATGCATTAAGATGAGAATCAGTGGTCAAATCTCCGACTAGCTCCATATGAACCGCCTTGGTAGAGAAACATATGAACAGGCATATGTAACATTTCACGACTTTTCTATTTCTCAATTTCCCATCACGAATGTTGAAAGGACCAGCGTAATCGACACCACTCGTATAAAATGGTCTAGTTGGACTGACCCTAGACTCAGGAAGCTCACCCATTTTTTGCAAGATACTTGTTGGTTTCACACGAAAGCAAGTCATACACTTACGTAAAATACCACGAATAGTATTTCGACCATTGATAGGCCAGTAATTCAGCCTTAAGGATGCCAGAACAGCTTGTGCACCTGCGTGCAACTGGCGATGATGTTCATCTTTAATGATTAATTTAGTAAGAGGGTGTTTGGATGCGAGAACAATCGGAAATTTGCGATCATAGGTTATATCGGCCTTGCTTATTCTACCACCTACTCGTATTATTCCCTCTTTATCTAAGAAAGGACTCAAAGGTAACAAACTACTTTTAATATGTACAATCTGATTCTTCCTCAAGTCATGTATTTCTTGCCCAAATTCTTGAGATTGCATTAACTTAATTAACACTTTAATTGCGTTATTTATTTCGTCCTTCGTTAATTTAGAAAAAACTGGATTCTCTACTCTTTTCTTCGAATTTCTGATGAACCGAATGCAATATCCCACTACGCATTTTAAACGATGAAAACTGGAATATCTTTCAAAGATTCCAAAATCGGATGTTAAGTTGAGAAATATCAATTTAGTTTTTCTTTTTTCGGGAATATCCGTCTCATTTAGATTTCCATTAAAATGAGGCCATTTCTCAATATTGTGCTCGAGAAACTGCGGACCTTCAAACCATAATTTATTTTTGATAAGCTCTTCGGGATTAACACTACGAGAAATGATATCCGCTGGATTGATAGTTGTTGGAATATGACGCCAACTTGAAAAACCACAAAGCTTATGAATCTTTGAAACACGATTTGACACGAATGTCTGCCAGGTACATGCTTCTGACGCTAGCCACGATAGCACTATGGTTGAATCAGTCCAGCAAAAGTACTTATCAACATTTAATTTCATAGAGTTTGAAATCTTGTGAACAAGTTGTGCCAACAAAAGAGCACCGCATAACTCCAAACAGGGAATTGATTCGCTATTTAGGGGTGCTACTCTCGATTTGGCACATAACAGCCTAACACGTACATTTCTACAAAAATCCATAGACCTCAGATAAACACATGCTCCATACGCGAATTGAGATGCATCACTAAAACCATGCACCTGAATCTCAATAGGTTCCTTAACTAGTACGTGTCGGTGAATTTTTATATCATTCAGTGATATTATTGATCTTGAGAATTGCATCCAAGATGACAGAATGTTTTGTGGAACAGTTTCATCCCAATCCAATTTTTCCCTCCAAAGTTGTTGGAGTATTATTTTTGCCCGAATCGTTACTGGACTAACTAGACCTATAGGGTCAAATATTTGTGAAATTTGCGATAGTATCATTCTTTTTGTTACTCGACTATGATCAAACGTATTTTTTACGTCGTAACTCAGAACATCATCTGTAGCGTGCCATAAAATACCCAAAGCCTTTGTGCTTTGTTGATCTGTTATATAATAATTTTGCTGATCATGTTCGCATTCGTTCGCTTGATCTATAATTGCCCTTTCATTTGACATCCATTTTCTTAGGAAAAAACCTGCATTCGATAAAATTTCGGATAAATCGCGTTTCACTTTTATAGCATTTTCAATAGAATCGCTCCCGGAAATCAGATCATCTACATAAAAATCTTCTAAAATGACTTTACTAGCTATAGGATATAAAATTTTGTTTTCATGCGCTACCTGTTGTAAAGCACGAATAGCTAAAAAACTCGCACTAGCTATTCCATAAGTTACCGTTGTTAGGCGATAATGACATAAAGACTGTTCGGGATTTTCGCGCCAAAAAATCCTCTGGAGGTCACGCTGGTTCGGTGCAATCTTGACCATTCTGTACATTTTCTCGATGTCTGCAATTAACACATAATTATGTTTTCTAAATCTCAATAGAATTTCGAATAGGTCATCCTGTATTTTTGGACCAACCTTTAATATATCATTTAAAGCAAGACCTGAGTTTGATTTTGCGGATCCGTCAAATACCACCCGTACTTTTGTCGTTAAACTGTTATCTTTAAAGACGCCATGATGCGGAAGATAATAGATTTGAGATAGTTTTTTATGTTCCAATTCGCTATCCGGGATTTTCTCCATATGTCCTAAACTTTCGTATTCACGCATGAAATTTATATATTGTTTTTTCATTTCTGGATTTTTTGCTAATTTCTGTTCGAGTTTGTAAAATCGCTTTCTAGCCAATTCTTGGGAATCACCTAGGAAGTCTATATTTTCCTTAACTGGTAATTTAACAACATAATGTCCCGATTCAAACTGCAAACTTTCTGTAAATTCTTTTTCACAATCAATTTCCTCTTGACTAAATTTTGCATGATCACTTATTTCTTCCAGTTTCCAAAAACGTTCGATTTGCTCACTTATCTCCATGTTTGTCGATAAGTTACATACAACTTTACTACAAAATTTAGAACTTATGGAACCTGACAAAATCCAACCTAGCCTTGATTTTTGTAGAATGGGTTGACCAGGTCCTGTTTTTATTTGACCAACGCATAATAAATCGAAAAATATACTTGCACCAAGTAATGCATCGATTTCATTCGGCACATTGAAATTTGGATCGGCTAAAGATATATTTGGAGGAATATTCAATGCACAGGGGTCAATGGTGAAGTTGGGCAATTTGCTTGTTATTTTTGGAATAATTAAAAATGGAAGTTCGATTTCAAAATTGTTATAACCTGATCTTATCTTCGTACTTACACATCGTGTTATGGAAGTTACAACTTCATTTATTCCAACTACTGGTAAATCTATTTTTCGATACGATAAATTCAAAGTTTTCGCTAGATTTTCCGATAAAAAGTTCGACTGACTGCCAGAATCTAATAAAACTCTTGCTCTGTGATAATTTCCTTGGCCGTCCCTAATATTTACGACCGCGGTTGATAATAGAACTTGAGATTCGCATTTTTGCTTTGCTATCTGCCCTTTGACTACCGTACTACCATAATTAGTCGCTACCATTCCCAAAAATTGATTTTGATTATTTTCACCCTTCGGTGTCGCTACCACTTGGTTATTCGCTTCGAGTGACCCACCTGTACTGCCTTGCGGATCTGAGGACCTACAAGCACCGGGTGGATCGTCATTATTTACCATTTCCATATGCAAAATAGTATTATGCTTTTTGGAACAAATTTTACAACCTCTTGAGACGCAATTTTTTGAAAAATGATTATTTCGAAGACAATTGGTACAAAGCTTTAGCCTTTTAATTTCTTCGTATCTTGATTTCGTGGGAAGGGCCAGTAATTTCTTACAATTATAAATAAAATGGGTATTTTTGCAGAGTTCGCAGGATGGTGTAATAACTGAAAGGTTAACAGAACCTTTTTCATCCGATTTGCGTTTTTCGAAAGGTTTTGATGAATTCCTTGAATAACTATTATTATTATCAACTGAATTCATTGATTCAAGTAACTGACATCTATTTGAGAGAAACTCTTTAAATTCTGCCATATTTGGTAATTCATCATTTCCTTTCGAAATTGTAAATTCTTTCCATTTACATTTAGATACATTATCGATTTTTATAACTAACATATATATGAGTAACCTATCCCAACATTCAACCGGTTCTTTTAATGCTTTGAGCGCTTTCAAATTTGTATTTAATTCATCAACGAACTTTCTAAGTAATGGACCTGATTCCTTTTGCTATAGTCGGAAGGTCAAAAAGAGCTTGAATGTGTTTATCTATTATGATACGTTTGTTTTCGAAACGTTGTTTTAATAAGTCCCATGCATTATTATAATTTTCGTTAGAAACTTCTACGGACTGTATAACTTGTGACGCTGGACCTTTCAAACAACCTTTTAGATAATACAACTTCTCCACGTTTGACAATGTTTCGTTTTTATCAATTACCGCAATAAAAATGTCGCGAAATTGATGCCACTCGTTATAGTCTCCCCGAAATTCAGGCAGATTCATAGAAGGAAGTTTGACTGTATTAATTGCTCCGGACGATACCGGTGCCGGTGGAGCAGCCACGCTCTGATTTCTATCCGTAATAATTTTTCGAGCTTTACCAACTGCGACAAAATAATGTTTTTCGAACCTTTCTTGTTTTTCATCTTGCTCCCTTCTAAGGTCTTCGTCATCGATTTGATCAATGATTTTTTCGTGACTCTCCCTTGAATCCCTTAATAAAGGATCGATGCTTTCTAAACGAGTAATCAATTCAAAAAACTGTTCGTTATTATAGTCATCTAAAAACGTTTCAAACCTCGATAACCAATTATTAATCTGAACGTATTTATTTTGTAAACGAGTAGCTTGTTTAGCCTGTTCCGTTTCCGTCATTATATTGAATTTTATTGATTTGAACGGAAAACGTTTAAGTACAAATTTTCGATGTGACCGAGTTATAAATTTTCGCTAGGTTTAAAATACAGTAAATTTTCGATATGCGTTAACTTTGATCACACAAATGACACTATATTTTGATAGGAATCATGAAAGAAAGGAAAGGGACTTACAGCTTGCCGTTGTTGTCACAGGAACAAAGTGCCGGACTGCAGAAACCATGAAATCAACAGATCCGGCTCGAAGGACCATGTTTTGCCCTTCAAACTAGTAGGCTGATGTTTTCTCTTTTCGATACCAGACACTGATGTACTTTTAAAAAATTGTATATTGATACAATAATCAACT
>WOGJ01203459.1:0-13618 GCA_015342185.1 Leptinotarsa juncta | reverse complement strand
AAGTTTGAGTAGCCATTGAATATTATTCCTTGACTGGATATTCAAAACAGGTTAGAATTTTAATTGTACTTATATATTGTGAAAGTGTTAATATATTGTGATTAATGACTCTAGAGTCCTCAATGGGTGCAATGATTACATTTTGTGGAAAAACATATATATGCAAACCCATGTAACTATTCCCGTTTATTACTATTGTTTATTTGTTAAAAACAATAAAAAATTATTATTATTATCCTTCATGTATCATGTTTTCCATTCTCGCAATTCAGTAAGTAGATTTTCTTTGGGTTTTGGTCTTCTTTTGGGCTTGTCACAAGAAATCTATCAAAAATGGTTTAACCTTAACTTGTTAGCAACATCGAAAACAATTAAGTCTGTTTATGGCAAATTATAGAATATTCAATTTTGGTCTAATATTAGTTCTTGTATATAAATTTCTTAGAGATTAACTTTTGCTTTTTAATTAGTTGCATAATTTGTTGACAATTGACCAAATTTTAATTCGTTTCTAATGTGGATACTTTAGTTTTTAGTTTTCTAAATGTGGACAATTTATTTACAACTGATTATATTATAAATGTAGTGTTGTAGCTCAACCAAAATGAATACTCAAGTTATCATCAGTAAAGTGAATGAAAGGTTGAATTGGAAATGAATGAACAAATCCAAAACAAATATTGTTCACAAATACCAGAACTGCTACACTCTTCTAGGCATGTGCTTCACCAACCATGTTGGCGTCTTCAGGATGTGAAGTACACTATTTCCTAATTCTAAAACTGATATCATTTAGAAAACTGTTTATGTGGAATACACTTCCTGAGAACATTCTTCCAAATGAATTTAATCTCCAGCGGTTCAAATCCAACGTAAATCGCTACTTTCGCACAGGCACCGCTCTTAGAGTGTCTTGAGGAGTTTCCTTTAGTGCTTGTGTTTTGTCCTAAAAATGTCTTAAAAAAGTCGGATGTGTGATACATGTTCTTTGAAACAAGTTTCAATGGCTGACTTTGACTTACCCATGATATTGTTACAATATTTTTGTCACATTTCTCACAGCTTACTCACTTCATCCATCTTTTCATTTTTCCAACATCTTGTCTTTAGGGTTACCTAACATTTGTTGAAGTGAGCAATAAAAAGTTGAACGTAAAAGTAGCCTTCAGAACTTCTTGCACACTTCAAAAAAAGTAAGGTAACCCTAATGACGAGATGTTGGAAAATGAAGAGTCGGGGAATTATGAAATAAGCTGAGAGGACTGTGAAGTTCCACTCGAATGTATACCCTGTTATATATAAATAGAAACCAGTTTCAGAATAAGGAATTATTGTACTTTATCTCCAGAAACTCCCATCGAGAAGAGTGTTGAGTTCCTGGTGTTTGGCAACAGTACTTGTTTTGGATCACAGTAAAATTAATCATTTTTATTCTTGATTTATCAAAGAGGTTTTCCTTGAAAATTCATTTTCCGAATTGAAAGGATGTAGTCAGAAGAGCACCAACTTTTAAAATTCTATCTGATTAACCCTTTTCAAATATAGTGTTAGCAAGCCAGTTGGAGACAGTAAGTGCTGCATGTCGAGTTTTGCTGAAGTATCTGTTGAGTACTCTACATGCTACTTGTAGCGAATCCAACCCAAACAGTTCACAGATAGAACGATATTTAAATGCAATTCGAGTATTGTGTGTAGGAACAGGGCTACTCTCCACTACGGAAGTAACCTGCCTGGTGGACAGTATGAAAGGGGAAAATTTACCACAGCATCCAAATCCCAGTCCTGCAGGTGAGTTGTAATTACTTTTTTAAGGTCTCAAAAAACCTCAAACCATCCTGAGAAAAAGGTCCGTGTGACAATCACTTTGAAATTATATGTAGTTAAATATACCCAGCACATGCCAGAAATATGAAAGAATGTGAATATTTTTGCACAAGACCTTTGTGGTTTAATAAAACAAAACAAGGCCGTTTCTCCTTATTGGCATTTAGAAATTACTCTGATCCGTTAATTTTAAAAAAGGAGTTAGTATTGAAAAAAGAAATCGATGTTTCAAAGGAGATGTCTCATTTAAGACTTTGGAGTTGGATCCCACCTCGCCGAGGGAGAAAATATGCCAAAAAAATTTCCCCCTCGACGAGCCAAAAGCAATTGTTTTTAAAATGCCATAAGGAATCATCCCTTTCTATGAATAACTTTTTTGTATTCTAGGCAATGAGAAAGAGGCAGGTAACAAACAGGAAAGTTCAAAGAACCGTTCTGACCTCTCGGTTAGCATTTTTGAACAACTAACATTGCCTTTACGAGATGGGCATACCACTACTATCGACCAAGGTGCTAATGCATCTGTAAATTTACCTGAGTCTTCCGGAAATGACCCTACTTCTGAGATAAATGTAAGTATTCATAAAGTTTGCCCCATACGCAAAATCATTTCTGCTGTTATAGACAATTTACCTTTTGTGCACGAACAAAACTATTATGGGACTGTTTATACTATAATAATAATATACAAAAACATTTTAAATTGGCTAGACAAAGTCACAGTCCAACTTCATAACACTAAAATATGTATGCTCGGAATTATTCAAACATTCAGTAAATAGAAAAAATATCAATGTAAATTACATATACTAGATATATATGTTATTATAATATCAACATTAATGTGGATGTTGTATATTCAAATGACTAGTAATATAAATGTCATAGTAGATTCAGTTTGTTTCATCTCAAGCGGGAGGTTATTGTAGAGGAGGTATAGTAGTACTTTATGGAATGAGGAGTTCATGGCTCATGTAAAGTTCAAATGTGGTACATATAAATTAAAATTACCTCTAGTAGGGTAATTATGAATTAGGAGATGGAAAACAATAAATTGGTCAAAATATGAGGGTGCATTACCGGACAATATTTTGAAGATTAATACCATGGTAAGATAAAACAGGCGGTCTTTCACAGAAAGCCAATCCAGAACTTCAAACATTGTTGTAGTTGGCGTATAACTATTACATCTTAAAATTATACGCATGCCTCTATTTTGTAGTTTTTGCAATATAGACAAACAAGTTGTGATAGTAAAGTAGCACAGTAATCGAAATGTGGTTGATTTGAAAACTGTAATGGAAGTCTGAAACGGTAAGCAACTGTTTTACACGGCCAAAGAAAAATAGTTTTTTAGCAATTTCATTGCAGATATAATTTAAATGTTTTTTCATATTGTGTTTGATCCACGATGAACCCCAAATATTTGAATTCCTCGACAATTTCAATTTGTGGATTGTAAATATTTATACTTCTAGATGTTTTGTCAATTGAATTATGTTTATGTTTTCTTGTAATTATCATTGCTTTCGTTTTATTGACATTGAGCTTGAGTTTATTATTGAGTTATTAATGTAATTCATTCATTCATTCACTTATTTTTAGGGGAAAAAACTTTTTTCTATAAAAATAGATACATATTCAACTTGACATAGAAGAAATTCTATATGAGTCAAGTAGGTTTTGAGTGTGAATAAATCTAGAGACATGATTTTTTCAATTGAGTAAAGCTAATTCCTAAGAGTTCACCCTTGAAAGAATTTCCGAGCTGCATGAGTCGTGATATTGAGTTGAAATATTCATAATTAGTGGTATGGTTTGATAATTCAAACAAAGCAGGGTTTCAACTCACTTTGACAAAGTCGACATGTTGACATGTTAAAGTTGATAATAAATGGATTATTCTGTTTTACCACTAACCAACTGTACTCTCTGAAGTCAGAAGTTGTGTGATCCCAATCATTAATTTTATCATTATTTAAATGTATAGATTAAAAAGTATGTGTGTATGTGTGCCAAGTTTTGTATATAGTATATGGTATACTTCATTTTGACAGGTAGGACTAGAACCTCTTGAATAAAATGAATCTAAAGAAAACACTTTTCCCACACCAGAACAGATCCACTGTCTTAACATTCGCTAACCAAGTTAACATCATTAATACATAAAAAAATCTGATGATACTAACTTGGTTAGAGAAACGCATGTTAACATCATTAATACATAAAAAAATCTGATGATGCTAACTTGGTTAGAGAAACGCATGTTTGGAGGCAGTGTTTTTGTTCTGATGTGGGAAAAGTATTATCTTTAGGTGTAGTCTGTTTTTGAGCCATCATATTTGGGCTGTGCAAATGTGAATAAATACCAATAATAATGTATTTGTATGCCACATCTTGGAAATATTGTAATTGTTGAATTATGGGCTTAACACATAAATGTAGAACTATGAATATCAAAATAAATGAATCACACCATACAAAAAACAGTATGATACATGATCACAATACTCGCAGAGGAAATGAACTGAGACTACCTTACTCACGATTAGCCCTTGGGCGACTCGGCAAGCTATCAAGGAGTCATGTTATAACAAAGCAACTAGGTTACTAGGAAATATTGAAAATTACAATACATTCAAAAAAGCTTTAATAGACCTTCTCCTAGAAAATGCCTTTTACAAAGTTGAAGAATTTTTAGATTTAAATGTACCTATAAGCTGCTTTTTCCTCAGTTTGTGTGACTAGTCTGACAAATGTATATGTTATATGTGTATGATATTTTAATGATCTATTCTATTGATTTCTAAACATTCTATAAGATTGAGTTACAAACTCTTTTCTTCTAAATGTAACACATTGTATTCATAATTGAACTTGTGTCCTTCTGCTAAAAGGTGGTTTGCAAATGTGGAATGGGTCTTTCTGTTTACGAAACTACGTCTTTGATTCTTTGGAAAAATGTTTTCCCTGTTTGCCCTGTTTTGGGCAAGAGCCACAAGTAAGCTTATATACTCCTGATCTCTCCGACACCGAAATTTTGTCTTTATTGTTTTTGGTGTCTCTTGCCCAAAACTGTATATTGGCCAAACATGGCTGACTGTGTAACAATTTTTCTAATTTTATAAAATGAATCTAATTTTATTAATAATGTAAAATTCTTCCATGTGTTTGAATTTCATCAGTGTATTTATATTCATTGCATTGTGGACGCTATGTGCGAGGTGATACTTTCTTCTTTGCCAACAGTGGCGTATGCAACGGCTAGCGGTTTTTTTCAGTGAAGATAAGCACTGGTTCAACTTTCTCTTCCATCTGTCAATAAATATATCTGAAGTACGCCTTTCGAATGTTCAATTATATCGATAATCGTCTCCATGCAAATATAAGACATTGAGATGACAAATTTTTTTTCAGCTCCTAAGCTAGAGATCGACAATCTTGAGAACGGCTACCACGGCATCGTGAAGGAGAACGAGACGATCGTCGAGGTAACGCCGGCAATCAGGGCGTCGGGCGAAGAGGTATGCCGCTTCCGCATCGTCAACAAGCACCACGGCGAAGCTCCTTTCGAGATTATCCTCAAGGATGACGGTTTCGCCGAGCTGAGGGCCAAGCGAGTTCTCAACTGCGAGAAGAGGAAGAACTACAAGTTTGATATCGCCGCTGTGGGTTGCAACACCAAACAGAGCGTCAGGTAGGAATTATATTAATGATGATAAATATTGAAAATGAATTGTTTCATTTTTACAAAAAAAATACAAGTTATTCTATTACGTCACTTTTTGTCTTAGAAACTTCTCACTTAGCTCATAATAATGAAAAAATATTCAATAATTCCCCAAATGTATACTGGTTTGCAACCTATCTTCAAGATAGAAATCAATATTAAAAGTAAAAGGGTTTCATATCTGAGAAGTTTCACCTTACGTCAGGAGTGTCACAAGGAAGCCACCTAGGCGCCTTCTTGTTTAATATCTTCATCAATGATATTGAAGAAATGATGAATCATTCAAAATTTTTGCTGTTTGCAGATGATTTTAAGATCCTTAGCCGTGTAATCAACAAACTTTACTATGAGAATGTTTAAAAGGACCTCAACTCAATTGTCAAACGGTGCTTCGAAAACTACATGTAGTTAAATGTAAATGAATACAATGCTGTTTTCTATCGATCACTTGAACATGTTGAATTTGGTTACAACATTGATGACAAACTTCTCACAAGGGTCTAGGTTTTTTTACACCAAGGTTGATTTCCATCTCCACTCTGAGCAAGTTGTCAACAGGGCGACTAAAAATGCTGGACCACAAGAGAATTTACTAATGTTGATTCCATAAGAACCCTTTATTATTCTTTGGTTAGGTCGATATTGGAGTATCGTTATGTGTGGTCGCCAACATATGAGATCCATATAAACAAATTTCTAAGATATCTATTAGCTTATAACGATACCTTTAACTGAAAACACACTGAGAGCAGTTCGCACAATAACAGAAATAGTGACACTGAATACTTGTAGAATTTACGCAGACATAAGATTTCGAGCTCTCATGTTGATTGTCCACACTTATTGTCTTCAATTGATCTACACGTTCCAGCCAGAGTAACTCGAAAAACTCATACGTTTGCAATTGATTTTCTTAGATGCAATTATGGAGAAGACCTGCCATTATCCAGAATTGTATCGAATGCTAATGAAATTCAAGTGAATCTGTCTGATATTTTTTAAAGTAGTTTAAAACAAAGTTTACCATCACTTCTAAAAATCAATACATCTGAGAGTGCCATTATCAACCACGGACATGGTTGATAATCTTTTGCACAAGTAACCATACGCCACGGCTTTGCACGGTAGCAATTTAGAGTTGAAATATAGTCCGAGGCTTCTATAGATTTGACTGCAGTTATTACAGAATCTCTTTTTAAATACTCTTGCCTCTGCATCGTCCAGGTGAACCACAGAATATAGTTAATTTACTCGCATAGTTACCGATCCCGTGGTTACATCTGAATATAAAGTAGCCTATGTTACTTCTGGGTGGAGGGCTGGCTATAGATGTTTCGTGAAACTACTAAGCAGATTTCAATAATTCTTCTATTATCCCGAAGTAATGTTACTTTGGTAACACGGATGAAGTCACCGAAAAAAGGTATTGCAAAAAAAGAATATCTGAAATAATGTCGTAACAATGAAATAATCGAATGCAATAATCGTTATTTTTACTTGAATTTATGGTCATGTCAAGTTTTTTCAGGTAGTTGAGTTTAGCTTAGAATTATTTATCGGATTGAACCGTGAACCGGGCTACCTTGCTAGTAGGTTAGACCTAAGACTGTTACAATGCAAAATGATAGTAATTCATCATTTCTCTTACAGAGCAAAGAAATAGTTTGTAGTGAAAATTTCACAGAAAATTCTATTTTGTTATTGAAAATATTTTTACATTTTGGAAAAAAATGCATACCGACTCATCATTTATTCAGATTTATGAGACATCATTACTTCAAATTTATTTATTTTTTATCATTTCCTCATTAAAGGAGTACTGATAGCAATTGATGAGACTTCGTTACTTCAAATTTATTTTTTGTTATCAATTCCTCGTTAGCGGGGTACTGATTGCGAATTATTCGAAATATGTATTACATTTAAATATTGCCTTCATCTACCATTTTGAATAGTTAAGGAATGACTTTCATTAGAAATTTATTGCAATGGATAGGTGTAATTTGTGATAATGGGTATGTGAAATTACCTTCAGTCAGGTAAATATTTTTATAAATTCTAGGAATATTTCATTTTATTCCATCAAATAATTTTTTCTTGAGAGAACTCTTAACAAGTTTTTACATTAATCTATTATCAGATTACAATTCCTTTATTTCTTCATTGGATAAATTTCTGTCTGAAGTGTTCATAAATGTGTTCAAAATCCACTGATATTACATATTGTCATTTTGAACCAATCTTAGTATTTTTATAAATAAATGAATCTTGTATATAAAACTGAACTTTTGAAAAAGTAAGTTCAGAAGTAGCAAAGTGCATCAGAAAACTATGAACACAAAATTTTTTCGGAACTATTCCCTCTAGTTTGTACTTCAGAATTATTTAAAGTACAGCTGAAAGTAAAAATTGAGGTTCATTCTGTTAGATTCCAATAGGCGAAGTGAGAGTTAACAAACTTAGTATAGTTCATCTCCACATGACGCCAGCTTGGTTGATGAAATACTCATCGAGAAAAATGTTGCAGCTCTGTGTGAGAAGAGTGATTGTGTTGACTATTTTTTTCAGAAGCCGATTATCAATGTTTATTTTGCCCTTTATTTTTGTCTACATAGAAACAATTTCATTTTGTGTTCGATAATTATATTTTGCATATAATTGATCATGAGCGTGAAAATCATTTTCAGAATAATTGATGTAATGCGCATGTAAGGAAGAAAAAATGTATCATTCCGTTTCATGTTTGTTTTTTGAAAAAAAATCCTGAATTGCTTCTATTTTTGTAACAGAGTATTCATGGTTCGAAGGTGTTAACTAATCGATATTCGACGTCATTAGGTGATTTTTCAAATGCTTTCGTGCATTTATCGACCTTCCAGCAAAAGGAAACATGAAATATCTCACAAAATGGAAATATTAGTAGCGAAACTATATAATCGGATAGAATATGAACATTAATACTTGATAAGAACCTTCATGTCCATCGGAATGTTGAAAAAAGTTTAAATATTCGTAATTCCGCGATTGTTGAAGAATTGGTTTGTGAGCAGCAGTAATGGCCTATGACCTTAGTCCTTAATCCTGCTAACGAGTTTTTTCAATTTGGTATGTATAAGCAAAAAAATTATTGATGATAAATGTCAATTTTTTGGTGTTATTCAATATTTGAAAAGTACGCAATCAACAGCATATTAATAAATCTCGGTAAGTAAGTCTTGTAGGAGATCAGGCAGAAACAGATGAAATAAGCGGTTGCGAAGATAATTAAAAGTTATTTTCTATTTTATTTCGAACCATGGCGATGGAACTAATGAACCTTAAAGGGCATTAGAGACGAGCTGATTCTGAGAGAACGCGAAAACACTGCTTCGAACCGCAAGGCAGTTCAATAAATGCGCTGCTTAATTGTTCGAGAGCAAGAAAAGCGACATCGAAAAAGTGAAATAAGTATAAAAATTCGTGTGCCGTGTTCGGTTATGATTTATGTCATTAAATAACATAAGGAATTGTGTATATTTCTCAACCAATTTCACAAAACAGGCTTAAGAAGTGTCGCAGACTACTGCTTGCCACTGGAAATTAACTATCTCCGACCTGTCTATACAGTGCTGATCTCGATTAGAGAAGATTGGAAATATTAAGCGATAGCTGTTGGTTCCAAGATGGGTTAAAAACACCTTCAGGTTGTGGTGCAGTCGTAGACCCAGGACCTA
The DNA here is from genome assembly GCA_015342185.1 of Leptinotarsa juncta. Classification (NCBI taxonomy): domain Eukaryota; kingdom Metazoa; phylum Arthropoda; class Insecta; order Coleoptera; family Chrysomelidae; genus Leptinotarsa; species Leptinotarsa juncta. The sequence continues at coordinate 4,351 of WOGJ01203459.1, read as the reverse complement.
AACATCAACCTGCTCAGAGAGACAACAAGAGCTCTAGAGATAGATGTGAAGTTTACCTATTTGCCAAACTCTTACTTTTATGAACGATATCATAAAAGATATCTGCTTGTCTTATTGATGTATTATTCGGTTTTTTAATGTTTATATACACATGGAATATACACGGAATTTTAAATGGTGACAGTTAAGGAACCAATCCATTTCATGGTTATAACTTTTCATTTCTTTTTCTGCATGGGATATAACAATGATCTAGAAATATGTAAAATTTATGCGCGGAATCCTTCTTTACATAAAAGATGTAAATAAGGATGTAGTATCTGAAATGTTGCTTGGTGCTCTTTAAAAAATATTTAATTTATTTATAAAAAATATATTTCCTAAGCGATACTCATTCAAATGATTTTATTTGATAATAAAAATTAAGTCAGTTCATGATTATTTGTATTTTTCTTAATCTTCTAAAATATCTTTTCAGAGACATTTCAGAGACAAAACCCTTGGAGGTGAAAAATGTACATCATCATTTTTGAAAAGTTATTGGGTATAATAAAATTGATTATCAAAGATTGATGCGTTTAAAAACATAACATAAACGACAGGAATATTTCTTCATCTGTTTTTCCTACTTTATGATTCTCGGGACGAATAGTTTTTATATGAACTCATGTAGTATCACATAATTTACATATTTTTGGGAAAGTTTTTGGCTTTCTACCATTCCATCTTGATACAAAAAAATGTGGGGATTTTTCAAAGAAAGGAAGGAAGCAATAAATTTCAAAAGAAGTAATTCTATACATGCAGCAGTAAATTTCAAAAGGAGTAATTCTATACATAGATGTGTAGATCATGCAAAGAAAAGTTACTTTCAGACACAAACTGGAAGAGAAAGCCCGCCTGAAACATATAAACATTGAATTACACGAAAGAAAAATTCTTTCCCAACAAATACTTTTATATGAACACTGAATTATACAAAAAACGTTTTTCTCTACTCAGTTTGAATTCTAAACATTCGTTAAGGGCTTGAATCAGATTCACAGGATTGCTACACAATATACTAAAAACTTTCTTTCCCAAATATTATCACTCCTAAGACTATAACCCTTTCAATGAATTACATACTTAAAAAATGTGATTTTATTTCAATTGAAAATATTTTTTCAATATTGTACGGTAAATGAACTGTAGAGAATAATGTTTTTAACGATAACAATATAGAGGAAATGCTAAGTCTTTACAATCATATTAATGGCCATATCAGATCCCGCATTGAAAAATTGAATGTATACACATGAGAGATAGACAAGCCAACCTGACACTTCCTATCTATAGAGAGAACATGAAGGTGTCAGGTTTCGCTTTCATTAATGCTGACGTAAAATAAATAATGATTATCGTTCAGTTTGTGTGAACACTTCTGATATTTCAAACGACTCATTGGTGTCGGTATTGCATAGCGATAATTTTACATATCACTGCAATACGCCCAGGTTTGTTTGTTTTCGAATTATAAATTTCCAAACGAATAAATAACATACTCAGTAGCTGTTTATATTGAAAGGGTATATTTTATGTATTGTCAATTCATTGTTTGAATTGTTTATCACGGATGCTAAATATCAATGAAATGCACACCAAAAAAATGCATAAGTATATAATTTAATTATCCATGAAATGAAGTAAATAATGTAATCGTCTCTATTCTCCTAGCATTTTGATATCGAAAACAGTAGTCAGATCTTCATGAGTTAACTTCAAGAACATTTTTTTTTAATTTTTTCAGTTAATTGTCATACCCATTATAGGACATTTTTAAACTGGATTGAGCTCTGTCCCACCAACGACCTCCTCGGGGATGATTTTCCGAAGATAAAAGTTCCTCCACATGTGCAGAAGTTAGAATCTCCATACCTCCTCCCGCGCTCGCTTCCAAGTGGTTCTCTGGTGCTTCAACTCCTGATTTCCTAACTCTGTTCTATGTAAATGTTTGCATGGTGGTTCCCTATGCTGCCTGTCTGGTCATGGTGTGACTTATATCACAGTATCAAACAGAATTAGAACGAAAGGACAGACAGAATAGTCTAAACATACCTATATGCTCAGTAAGTAGTTGTGTTTTAGGTCTGGTCTTGGTCTTTAATTTTGTTCTCTTCAGAACATCTATTCGTCAATGTGAAACATTGGAACTGAAATTATATTTTGCAATGACTTCGCTCCATTACTCGACGACACACTGTGTTCAGTGTGTCGTGGAGACCACGTAGCGCCGAGTTGGGGTGTGTCCGAATTCGCTTGGTTTCGCAAGAGGAAGACATCCATGAATTGTGTGCTGAGATCCGGGTCCTAGTAGATGAATCTGTGTGATATGTATGTGTGAGCTTAGCGACCCTTCGGAGCCCTATCAGGCTAGCATGGCGAATCCAGCAAATTGCAAAAAAATACATCAATTTGTAGCTAAATAGTTGCTAATTGTAATGAACGATAACTTCAATTCAATTAGTTGCCAAAACAACAATTTTGTTGCTCATGCCGATCCCTAAAAATCGCAAATAATGCTATCGTGATATAAAGGTAGCAAGATAACTCAATAAATTATATACTTTTCCTGTACCTTAGGTACAGCGAAACATTTTTATTTTTTTTCTGATGTTGCTATCATGAAACTGTTTTTTTCTGGAATTGAAGATGTTCTAAATTTGTTGCTCACCAAGAGTAAACTTAAATACACTTTGAGTATCAGCAACAAAATATTTGAAACCGATCGGCCGATTTTCAAAATGTTTTTCTATTTTCCACGTTCTTGCTATCTTGAAACTGATCGGTCGATTATTTTTTTTTTTTAATTTTTCACGTTCTTGCTATCTTGAAACTGGTTTTCCTTAGAATAATTAGTGTTTCAAATTTGTTGCTTACCAGGAATATACTCAAGTACTCAAAATAGTTGAAACCGATCGGCCTATTTTTAATTTTTTTCATTTTATTCGTTCTTGCTATCTTGAAACTGGTTTTCCTGGGAAGAAGAATTTAAATTTGTTGTTCATCAGGAGGGTACTCAAATACACTTCGAGAATCAGCAAGAAAATAGATGGTCTTGATCGGCTGATTTTTAATATTTTTTTAAATTCTCCCTGTTTTTGCCAGTGTTTTTTGAATTTGTTGCTTACCAGGAGTACAATAAAATACGCCTTGGGTATCAGCAACAAGATAGTTGAAACCGATCGGCCGATTTTCAAGTTTCTTTTTTATTTTTCTCGTTCTTGCTAACTTGAAACCGCTTTTTCCTTGAATACAGAGTATTCTAAATTTGTTGCTCAACAGGAGAGTTCTCAAATATACTTGGAGAATCATCAACTGTATAGTCCGAACTGTTCGGTTGATATTTTTATTTTTTCTTAAATTTTTATAATTTTGCTATCTTGAAATGATTTTTTCTCGAATGAAAAGAGCTGTAAATTTTTTGCCAAATTGATAGTAAACAACAAAAGACGACGAACTGACTAGCGTAAATTCAATCCGAAAAAAAAATCAGAGTCAATCCCAGCTCACGCCTAAACAAGTTTTACTACGAATATTTTAAAAATCAGCCGATCGGTTTCAACTACTTTGTTGCTGATTCTCGGAGTGTATTTGAATACCCTCCTGAGGAGCAACAAATTTGAAACACTTTTTATTCTAAGGAAAACCAATTGCAGGATAACAAGAACGTGGAAAATGAAAAAAAATTTTGAAAATCGGCCGATCGGTTTCAACTATTTTGTTTCTGATACTCAAGGTGTATTTATGTTTACTCTTGGTGAGCAACAAATTTAGAACATCTGTAATTTCAAGAAAAACCAGTTGCAAAATAGCGTGATCAGAAAAAAAATATTTAAAAATGTTTCGCTATACCCAAGGTTCGGCAACTAAATAGTAACTAAATCTTCTGTAAAGATCAAAGGAAAGTATATAATTTATTGAGTTGCCTTGCCACCTTTATATCACGATAGTATTATTTGCCATTTTCAGGGATCGGCACGAGCAACAAAATCGTTGTTTTGGCAACTAATTAGCAACTACACACATCGGAAAAGTCTAGGCATATTTTTATAACATACTAAATATCATAAAAATAAATGCATGAGGTCGTTTAATTTCGATTGAATTGGTACACTAGACCACCCTGTAGATTTCTATGGGATGAACAAAGCCTGCAAAAACAGTAACTAATCTTTTATCAAGTTTTTTACAAACTGTAGGTTTTCGGCTAAGTTGAATAATCTGAAAGTGTCGAGTTTGTACATTCTATGCAGTTCTTGCTCAGCAATTAAACTGGAAATATTGTGCTTTAACATGGAACGCCATCACT
>WOGJ01202679.1:0-12709 GCA_015342185.1 Leptinotarsa juncta | reverse complement strand
CACTTTCACATTAAATGATGGGGTCAACCGTCAGAATTGTAGGTACTGGGCCAAAGAAAACCCCCACTGGATGCGTGAGCATCATACACAATACCCGCAAAAGGTAAATGTATGGGCTGGCATTGTAAGAACAACATACCTTCAGTTTTTAAGGGGATATCTTTTACCTACTTCAATTAATTTATTTGCCAATAGAATTAATTCTGGTAGTTTTGATGAAAGTTTATGGTTTAAACAGGATGGTGCGCCTCCACATTATGCTGCAGATGTTCGAAGGTATCTCGACCAAATATTTACGAACCGATAGATTGGTAGACGTGGACATATTGAATGGCCAGCGAGGTGGCCAGACTTGAATCCGTTGGATTACTTTATGTGGAGCCATCTGAAGAATGTTGTTTATAAAACGAAACCAGCAAATATTCAAGAATTGAAAGAGAGAATTCGAACAGAAATAAACAGAGCCATCTGAATAATGTTGTTTATAAAACGAAACCAGAAAATATTCAAGAATTGAAAGAGAGAATTCGAACAGAAATAAACAATATGTCTCAAGAAACCATAAAAAAGGTTCAACAAAAATTTATTCAACGTTTAGGTTACTGTCAAATACAGCAAGGACTACAGTTTGAACATTTAAAATATAGTCATGTATTTATTACTGGATTACTTTCCCATTGCTAAATTAATCATTAGAAAAAATATAAAATAATTAATTTCTACTTTTATTACCCCCAAGTATCATACCTTTTCGGAATCAGCTCGTTACGGATTATCTAAAACTGACACCAAATACAAAGTGTTGCATTTAAAAAATACCCATGACGTCATCACATTAATATGGATCACCCTGTATAATGAAATTTTGTTAAATGTAGAATATTAAAATTAAAAATCGACGTGTTTCAGGTTTTTGTAAAACGTTTGGTTTTGGAAATATCGAATTTATTTCATACTTTGCGGACACACTGTATATCAACTATATATCTAGTTCAGTCAAATAAATCAAACTATATATGCATACAAAATAAAGACTACTTCTGAATTATTTGATACTGACCAAGTACAAAAACATTTTACCGAGTCAGAAGTGATAAAAAGTTATGCAAGAACTCCATTGCAAATTTTCATATGCAAGTTCAGTGAACCTCTTGAAATATACCCCCCATTACAAAACTGACAAACATAAGGCCTCTCTCCAGTATGACCACGAACGTGAATTCTCAAAGAGGCTGCTTGATTGAAGCACTTGGTGCAGTATTCACATGGATAGGGCTTTTCTCCTGTATGAACCCTCTCATGCATTACCAAGTAGTCTTTTTTAGTGAATTTCTTTTCGCAGAATTTACAAGCAAAAGGCTTGTCTCCTGTGTGAATTCGGTAGTGTATTTTCAGTTTGTCTGAAGTACCAAAACCTTTGCCACACATGTCACACAGATGTCGCTTTTCAGGCTTGTCCATACTCCCAGAGCTGTGTTTTGTAGTTATATGTTTCAGCAGCGTGGCTACCTTGCTGAAAACTTTCATGCAAATACTGCACTGAGTTTTATGAAGAGTACCTTCTATATGAACAGTGTGATATCTTGTTTGATGAATTAGCATGTAACGAGAATACACAAAGTCCTTATTACAAACCACACAAATAAATGGTTTAATTCCCAAGTGCTCATTGTTGTGTTCTTTGAAAATAACAGAATCATTAAAACCCTTACCGCAAGTCGGACAAGTATAGTAAAACTTGTGGTAGTGAACTCTGTTGATATGAGTTTGCAAACAAGTCCGCCTGGGGGTGTTGTAGTTACACAGGGGGCATGTGTAGGTGTCATCGGTACTGTGGATCTTCATGTGAACTGCAAAACTATAGGCTTTCTTTGAAGTATGTTTGCAAACTTCGCAAGTATAAAACTCTTCATGGATTTTCGAGATATGAGTTTCGACTTCTTCTTTCGTTTGATACTCTGCTGAGCACGCCGTACAGATGTAGAGATCCTGCTCTTCGTCGAACTTGAAAGCCGGCGCATCTTTCGGTTCCTCAGGATGGTAGGTTTTAGTGTGATCTGTGAGATCTCGACGAGAGTCGAATTCTTCCAAGCATCGCCTGCAAGTCCATATCTTGTGTTCCTGTTTTTTAACCTTCTTGGTGGATTTGGTAGGTTTCCTTTCTTTTGCTGTTGGTAACTTTTTCTTTTTCACCCCTGGTGGAGTGTATTCATCATCTTCCTCCTTAATCCTTTTCTTTAAAGGAGATAACAATTTTTCAGGAGTTTTGACCTTTTTCTCTTTCTGATAGGCATTTCCAATATTGTATTCAAATTCATCCACTTTCATTTCTACTTCAAAGTCGGGGAAAAACCTAAAAAGAAAATAATTAGTAAATATATTGTGATGCAAATATTTATACTCACAGGAACTACTTTAGCAAAGTTACACCTAATATTTTCAGAAACATATATCTCAATATTCAACGGTAAAATAAGTTAATGGAGAGAAATTGAAACACAAAATTCACTGCAGAAATTTTGCACACACCCTTTTATTATCTTGGGGAAATCTTAAAAGATCAAGTATTTATTGGGAAAAATAGGTTTTGGCTGTCTTATTCTCCACTTTATATAAAAAAAGTGGGTATCTATCAGAGAAAGAAATAAATCAATTTTTTTATGAAGATGGGGAAGTAGAAAACCAAAACCTTGTCAAAACTGCTCATTCGAATAATATATAGAATATATATTACAATAATATACAACAAATATCATCCTCAAAGTCTTGACTTTTCTATTGTTTGTAATTGATCACAGCAAACAAGTAAGCAACACAGTAAAAATTAAAAAAAACAATATTGGAACTATAATAAAAGGCAGTTCAATATTTTCAATAAAAATATATTAATATATTTCACCAGAAAAATAACAAATTGTAATCAGTTTCGAACATTTTTGGAATAGTATAATAGTAATTTCACTGTAATTTCCGCGCGTTTACCACTTATTCCTCAGTTACATCTTCAGGAATCGATTTTTCCCAGGATGTTTTGAGACAAAGTTTGTAGTTACAGAATCTTGAGAAGTGTTTCGTTGAGATTTCTTTTTGACGGTTGTACTTGTCAACATTCCTTTTTACAGATGTTTCATCACAAAGATCGCATGAATAGCGTTTGGTATCCAAATAAATTCCATCGTGAAAAAGCTATACTGTTTTATTTAGAAAACCCTTGCCACAAATTTCGCAAAAGCGATCTTCTGATATGAAATTCCAGTATGCTCCTGCTTTTGAACAGGTATACTTTCCAGAATGTTTCTCTATATGATAAACTTGTGTGAGCTAAAGATAAACGAGGTCTTACCTTTTAATATGTGATTCCTAGCCGAGCGGACAAAGATTAGTAACGGTGCAACCCATAACGAGCTCTTACTAGAGCAAGACATACACAGATTACATATCAAATCCCTCAGATATAAACTCATCTTTGAGCAAGAAGCTGGATTTGAATCAATAACTGATCCAGCAAACATTACTCCACTGAGCTCGGTTTTTGATAATAGTAACTGTAAACTTCATATCAACAATAATTAATTTATTGCACCAAATGCATTCATTTGTTAACACAATTAATCTTAATGTTTCGTCAATAAAAACAAGTTAATGAGTATAAGGAACTAGAACACTTCTCTATAGCAAAGTCATTCCTCTTTCATAAATATAATGAATTCCAAAAAGTTTCATAAACATTTTCATTCGATGAAAATATCCAACAAGAGCAAAAACATTATTTATTGATATCAAATAATGTGTTTTGAAATACATGTCAAGAGCCCATCCGAATTATAAAATAAATGATACTTGACAGACTAACACTAGTTTTTATTGTTCGTCTCATACAAGTTGAAACTAGTGATAATAAATCTATAACCAAAACAATTGGAACTATAATAAAATACGGTTTAATTTACAATAAAAATATATTAATATATTTTAGATAAAACGTGATACAAGCTGTGTACAGCTACAAGTCCCTAAAAATATAACAATTTGAAATAATTGGAAGTTTTAAACATTTTTGGAAGAGTATTGGGGTAATTTTATAACATATGAGTGAAAATTACAACCTTGACAATAACTTTCATTATTTTCAAAATTCATTCAACACAAAACATTGAACCTCGCTATAATAAAAACATATTTTGATAAAGAATGGGAAATGTCATATCGGAATGAGAATATGCCATTAAGTGACATTACAATGGTTCTTTACATTCAAGAATTCAATTTGCTAAGACGAAAATAATTATACCTATTACATTTCCAATTCTTTTCCAACAATACCACAAACCATAAATAAACTGTAAAATAAATAAATATCCTATCTCTTTCATCAAAGTGAGTTGAGACAGCTTTTAATGTGGGCGTTTAGAGCCCCTTTTGATACGCATCCAGTACTGCAATGAGGGCACTTGTATGGTCGTTCCCCAGTATGAGTTCGCATGTGTATCCTCAAAGGAGCTCCCTGATTGAAACTTTTTCCACACTGGCCACAAACATAAGGTTTCTCACCGTTATGAATTCTTTCATGCATTATCAAATAGTCACGTTTGATAAAACTCTTGCTACAGTAAACACAAGAATACGGCTTTTCACCCGTGTGCTTTCTATAATGGATCTTTAATTTGTCTGTTCTTGAAAATCCTTGACCACAAACGTCACACAAGTGTTTCTTCTCGTGAGGCCCTTCATGATAAGTTAAATGTTTGGCGACAACATGTTTGACTAATGTTTCGTTTCTAGCAAACATCTTCGGGCACATATGACATTGTGTCTTCGAATCTTTATCTAATACACGCACTCTATGGTTTCGAACTTGATGAGCTATGAGATATCGAGAATAGATAAATTCCCTGTTGCAAACAACACAAATGAATGGTTTTACGCCTAAGTGAAAATTTTCATGCTCCTTAAACGTAGTAGCATCATTGAAACATTTTCCACAAGTACGACACTGAAAGTCATACTTCCTATAATGCATGCGTTGGATATGAGTCAACATGGCAGATTTTCTACTAGTAATATGGTTACATAATGGACAGGGAAAACTTTTGTCTTCTCTATGTGTTTGCATGTGGGCAGAAAAATGTAAGGCCCCATTAACTGTTTCATTACATATTTCACAGTCATACTTTTCTTCATGGGTTTCCACATGCTTTTCCACTTCTTCTCTCGTCTGGAATTCTGCTGAACAATTGTTACAGGTGAAGAATTCAAGACTTTCATCAAAAGTGTATTTTTCAGTATCAAATTCTTCTTTGATTGTGTCTTCAGTGAATTCGTGTACAAACTTTCTATGATCAAATAGATTTTTTCTTGTGCTAAACTCTTCGAAACATATTTTACAAACCCAAGCCCTTGCTTTATGGTTGGGTTTCAATTTAGGTATGTACTTGCCCGGTTTTTTCATTTTCTTTTCCTTAGATGATGTTTTCAATTCCTCATTTCTCAGCTTCGCAGGTTTAAGTTTCTTTATTTTAATTTTCGGCACTACCCATTCTTCATCTCCACTTTTGTTATCATCCCTAAAAAATGAAAAAATGTTGTCTGACACAAATACTATACTTATAATAAAGTAATTGTGAAATAGTAAAGCAATCTTGGCTATACTCACTTGAAGTAAATTTTAATTCAACCAGAAAAAATATATATGCCATTCTTCTTGAACTGTTTTTAAAGTGTACAGAAAAAAATAATGCATAAGCCTGTAAAATGCCTATGAATAAAATAATATTAGAATACGTACCTACATACGAAATGAAGTCAGTTAGTGTAAAAATCTGAGGTATTACAAATATGTGCGCTAACATTTTTGAAAAAATCAGTAACTATTGTGTCAATATAAATAATACCTACCATTTTTTCAGTAGGATTTAGAAGATTTACTAAAACGTTTTGACAATATCCAAAATCTTGAAGAGAGTCAATTCGTGTATGTGTTTGATTAAATAAAACAATTTTCCAAACTCCTTTATTAAAACAATTTATTCACATCTTTTACAGATTTTGATACATATCTTTGAACAGGACGAATACAAATATCGAAATGTTTTGTCCAAATTCGAATATTATTCAAATATTATAAAAAGATCTTATAGGCAAAACCAATCATTATTATCAAATCAATTTCAAGTTCAAAAATGAGTAGAATTGTTGTAAGAGATTCACCTCTATTATTCAAAGGTTGAAAAAAGTTTTGTCAAATTTCATTTTAATACTGAGAGATTTATGATATATGCTCAACTGCTTGTAAAAGATTATGAAACAAATATAAAATTATCTCAAATTAGTTGAACTTATATGGAAGTGATTCATTATCAAACTTGAAATCCTCATCTACGCATTCATCAACGTTCTCCTCTTCGTTCAGTGTTGCTCGTTCTTTCAATAAGTCATGCATCGATTCATGTTTTTGCCAAGATTTTTTTAACGAAAATTTCGCGTCACAAAATCCACAACAATATTTTCTTGTGATTTCACTTGAAGTATAGTTTCTACCAACATGCTCAATATTTTTTTCATTTTGTTGTCTTTCATGTGTCACTCTATGGTTTTTCCAATATTTAAAGGCTGCAAAGGCTTTTCCACATATGTCACAGCAGTATTTCTTCTCTCCAGTATGAATACGCATATGCAGCTTAAGGTTATAGTTGTTGGCAATCACTTTTTTGCATACTTTGCATTCTACAGTAAGATCTTCGCCAAGATGATGTACAACACTCTTATGGCGACGCAGGCTTTTCTCAAACGTAAATTCCCTCTCACATATATCACATTTATAAAGCTGATCGATTCCAAACAATTCTTTCTTGTGGTTAAGCATACGGTGAATACTCACATACCTCTGTACAGAAAATTTTTTATTACAAATGTCACAGGGAAAGCGTTTGACATCAAAGTGTATTTCCTCGTGGGCAATCTGTATTGCTCTACTCAGAAAACCCTTGCCACATATTTTGCAATAGTGGGTAAACTTGCCTTCGTGTCTCCTAATATGACCTTTCATGGAACTTTTGCTGTTTGTACTGAACTGACACATTGGACAGGAATACTCTCCAGAATGTTTCATTGAATGGACAGCAAAGTCAATTGCAACTTTGAAACTCAAACCACAGTCCCCACAAGTATAGATGTTTCTCAGATGTAGTTCCTTATGTTTCTCTAGTTCTTCCATTGACCTGAACGAAGCACTACAAACATTGCAATGTTTCTCACCATGACTGGCCACGTGCTCGGACATATTCTTAGCCTTGACTAGTTTACCACAAATTGCACATAAACATGGACGAGCGGTCGTTCGTCTTCTCTTTCTAACAGATGCACTACTTCTGGGTTTACTCACATCACTCTGGTCATCTATTCCATCCATAATTGTTCCGTTGATGTATAGAACATTTGATGGAATATTACTTTTTGTTTCAATTGTTTCCATCAAAGAGTTGTCCATATCGTGTGGTTCAGATTTTATACTAGAGTTCAGGGTAATTATAAAATCATTTATATCGATGTGGCCAAAATCAACGGGGTAATCTTCAGTATCATCATCAACAACGGTAATTACAATCTCTTCTAGAACATTATCGTTTAACTGGTTGTTCCTAAAATAACAAGGTGTTAATAACAATGAAATAAATAAAAAACAATGAAAAACAATGAAAAAAATAATAAATTAACTATAAATTAAAATAAAATGTATAAAAATTTGTGTCAAATGATGAGAAAACAAACGAATGAATAATAAACAACCTTTTATTATTATGTCAGAAAATTAAATACAAAATAATACATATGATAACAACACATCTAGTACCAGCCTATATACATCTATATCCATAGTCTATTACAATTACCCTACAAAAATGTTTTCTAATGAACATTAATATATTTTTTAATGTAAGAAGGAAACATAAAGAACACAGTAAATATTCATACAAAATTGATTTACTTATATAAAAAAATGTATAATTTGAAATATGACTTAATGCTTTCTCAATTGGTAATATTTTTGTTAACTCAATTTCTCTGGCTTTTAAAAGCGTCCATAAGTGCATGGCTTCGTGAGATTAGTTCTTTCTGTTTTTTCTTGATGAAATGCCTTTTCTTTAAAGATTTATTATCGACAAAAAAATCATTTCAACAGAATTTGTTCCCAAAAGTAGAAGTCCTCAACACACGTAAAAAATTGATCCAAAAACAATAAATATTAAACCAAAAATGTTACTTCATCAATCTTTTCTTGAGGTCGACAAAAAAATTATTACCTCCAAAAAATGTATTTCGATAATCATTTACCTTGATGAAAGATAAATTATTTATATTTATTGTGAAAATAATCATAACATATAATAATTATTTTACAATTCCCAATTCGTCATTTATAAATGTGTTCTGGTTGTTATGCCTACTATTTAACCTAACCTTGAAAAAATAATAGTTTATTTTTCATGAAAAAATCAATTACTTATATTCCATGCCAAAAATAACATATTAACGTATTTGTTTTGAAATAAACACATAATTGCACTAAAATTGACAAATGAAAAACCTAGTAAAACAATGATGAATAATATCTAACTGTGACCACTCAAATCATCACACTGTCACATTTCAAATGTGAAACCTGCCTGATATTTATAGGCTGTTAAATTGTAGAAATTTTTCAAATTTAATAAATTCATAGGTGTAACTGAAACACTGGTGTATAATGAATACAACAAGAACACTTTTTCCAGAACTGTAATACCCTTGTGTTACTTCTGGTGTGTGGAATTAAGATATCATTCTACTCAAAAGTCCCCATCAATCAAATTCTCCCTTGATAATAAATTCAAAAGTAAGATCGTAAATTATAAAACTCGACAGATATTCATTCACTGGTCACTGTTTTCACATACGAAAATATTTCTCTTTAATGATATTTCGACTACGTACATCACCATCACATTAACTTACTGATACAACTGGCAATATACACCTCGGCAAAAATACCGTCACAACTCAAAAAACTAGTTTTAAAATACAGTAAAAATGTAGACTACTTTGTTTGGAAAGGGTAACTAATACACCATGTAGTTTTATAATTGAGGAATTGGGTTAGAGTTTTATACATTTCACATTGGTACTCTTATATTTCGCGAAAATTAACATTTTTTAACTAAGATATTACTTTTGCCAGGGGGGGGCAAATATACCAATCACATTTGTTCCTCCAAAAAAAACTTGACTAAAATTTCTCTGAATCTTAATGTAATAATCTGACAAACGTCAAATTTGAATTATCAAACCTAATAGACCTTTTATATTTTTTACTGATGTGGATAAATCTATAAAATAAATAATTACTATATCCTTTATGTTCTATAAGTTTCACAGAGCAACAAAACATAATTAAATACATGATCTGCCATATAAACTCAATATGTCCTGGTTTCAAAAACAATTTACACATTAGATACACGACATTGCACATTTATTAACAGTAGTTAAGTAAACATTTCATTTTCAGATATGTGACAAGATCAAAGTAAATATATTTACTTGAACAGCTACTAGGAAATACACCGGGTGTGCAAAATTTTATGTCCCAGCTAATATATTTGTCATTTGAAAAGATAAAGATTTGTACACAGAACCAATTCAAACGGAGATAAAATTACTCAAAATTTCTACTTTATAAACTACTCTTCCAAACGTAACCTATTTGGAAATATCAATAACTATTGTTTTACAAATAGTTTCCCATCGTATTTGTCTATGAAAAAAAGGTTGCAATTCTGAATTCCATGATATACTATTATGGTATCCCATTTGTATATCTGTCTGGAAGAGTCCAAAATTTAAGAAACAGTTAATTAATGTCGTACTACAAAATATTTCTCCATACAAAAGTTGTCATATCATTCTCTAATTTGCCAATCTTACATTTGTCATTCTTACATGAATAAAAAAGTAACTTTAATGAATTCACTTGGATAAAGTTATCAAAACGTTTCCAAAAGAATATGATTCTTTCCACAAAACGAGTATCCTTGATGAAAAATCGCCAGTGATAAACTATGACTAAACATATGTCAAAAATTTTGAAAACACAATTTTCACACAATCCAGGAATTGAATTAATATTATTTTAATATCAGTTGTTAAAAAATATTGTCAAAAACTAATTAGAATCATGCGACAACAAATGATGAAATACAAAGGTAAAATAAAAGTAATAGCCATAACAATTATTAATATTCAAATAATTCAAAAACCAAAAGTAAAGATCAATTAGAAAGTTGGATGAACAGTTCAAAATTCAACCAATATCATCAATCAAACTTTATCATTTATCAAAAATACAAGAAAATAGTTGGATTAATGATAAACACAATAATTAACATACCACAAAAATATTACATCAGTAATAAACTGTATGTAAAAACTTGGAAAAATAAAATCAAGTGAAGAATCTAATATTTTATATACTCTATGCCAAAGATGAGGAGGGTCAAATCAAAAACCATGAGAGATACAACGTAGATTGAAGTTGAACAAAATGCCCATTTCAGAGTTCATTTAAATGACGAAATTCCAATTAGTTCCAATTTTATTATCATTTTCTATGGCGTTAAGATATTAAAAAATAAAAAAATTGACCCTTTTCGAATTGTTCAAAATGGCATTTTCAGATTTACAATCTAACGTTTTGTCTCTGAGAATCCATAAACAATTTCAATTTTTATATAGACCAGAAAAAAGAATCACTCCATTATTATATCACCATAATTATTTATAAAATTTCAAGATGTAATTTAAATAAGCTCTAACATGAGCAACTT
The DNA here is from genome assembly GCA_015342185.1 of Leptinotarsa juncta. Taxonomy (NCBI): domain Eukaryota; kingdom Metazoa; phylum Arthropoda; class Insecta; order Coleoptera; family Chrysomelidae; genus Leptinotarsa; species Leptinotarsa juncta. The sequence continues at coordinate 1,850 of WOGJ01202679.1, read as the reverse complement.
TTTCCCGAATTCATTGACTTTTATCTCTTATATTTAGCGATTTTCCCATATTGACCCTTGTTATCTTGTGACACGTTGTATAATAACCAGTTCCAATTCAAAATACACACAGTCAAATGTAAATAATAGAAAAATATATTTAGAAACAATTCCGACAGGATAATACCTTCTTTACCCCAGTAGCTAGAAATTCGTCGGTAACATATCTGAAAATATGATTTTCACACCAATACCCCATACCAATGCAAGACTTTCAAAAAAAACCTAGAAATTATCATGTCTTACAACCAACCCCTTGCAAGATTTCAAATGAATGTTCAACATCGCCTTGGCGACAAAAGCTTTAGTGCAAAATTGGCAAACATAAGGCCTTTCACCTGTATGTCCTCTCATGTGTATCACAAGACTAGATCTTTGGGAGAAAGCTTTGGTGCAGTAGTCACATATATAAGGACGTTCTCCAGTGTGGATACGAGTATGCTCAACCAATATTGGTTTCTTAGTGAAGGATTTTTCGCAGTAGGTGCAGCTGTATGGTTTATAGCCCGTATGAATCCTAATATGGAACTTGAGCTTTTCTTTGCTTGATAGCATCTTACCGCAGATATCACAGATGGAAAAATTACCTGTGTGGGAGTTCATATGTAATTTCAGGCTATTTTTGTGCTGGTACTGCTTTTTGCAAATGACACATTCATGCAGGGTGGGAAAGATCATATCCTCTTTATGCATATTTATCTTGTGAGCATGGAGGTAACGAGAATACAAGAAACATTTCCCACAATACTCACAATCGAATGGTTTCAATCCAGTATGGTAATTGTCGTGCTCTTGAAACCAAGGAAGAATTTGGAATCCTTTTTTACATGCTTGACACCAATACTTCAACAAATCTTCATGGTTGTTGACGTGTTCTGTGATCTTGTTTATATCGGGAGTGTTGAGATCACACATCAAGCACTGGAATAAACCAGGTTCAGAATGTATCCTTAAATGAATAATGTGGTCTAGGATTTTTTTCTGAGACGCATTACAGACTTCACAATAGAAATAGCTGTTGTGTGTTTCAACATGATCCTTGACAGCGCTGTTTGTTCGAAATTCCTTTCCGCAGATATCACATGGATGGACTTCATTGGAAAAACGGGACTGCCTCAGTCTTTTACCAGGGTGCTGATCTTTGTAGTGTTCCTTGAGTTCTTTTGGAGTTCGCTCAGTATCGTCTTGTTTTTCTTTATGGCAGAGAGGACATCGAAACTTCCTATGATCTTCCTGAGGCATCATTGCTTTAAATTCCTCTTCTGTCAGAGGAACTATTACAGGTAATTCGATTTGGTCAACAGGTTCATCTTTAATTTCTTTCTTAATTTCATCTTGGGCATCATTACCTACATTTTCATCTAATGGTTCCGTTTTTATAACAATTTCATCTTTTTTGTTCTCATTCATAATTGATTTCTTCAGAGATTTTTTATTTAAACGCCTCAAAACCTTTTTCTTTTTCTTCTTCTTATAAGAAACTGCTGTTGACCACGATGGGTCATCATCTTCATCATCATTATTCTTGTCTGTAGAATCCTTCTTGCTATCTGGAGAAATAGTGACTACTTTCCTAGGTCTGCCCCTTTTTGGTTTCACTACTTCTGTTTTATTTTCTGCTTCTGCATTTTCAGTTTCGACTTTGACATTGATTTTCTTTGGTCTCCCTCGTTTAGGTTTTATGATTTCCCCAGAAATTTCCCCTTCTTCATTTCCTTCAATTTTAATTTTGATCTTTTTAATTTTTGGCGACGATTTTGGTGTGCATGTCTTTGGAGGTGCTTCGTCTATCGTTACTATTGGTGTGAAAT
>WOGJ01202592.1:0-10832 GCA_015342185.1 Leptinotarsa juncta | reverse complement strand
AGTTTCGGGATTTCGAACTTTTTTATCGAAAATTTCCTCCTCTTCAACGAGCTTCTTCCAAAATTGCTTGTATAATAATATTTTTTGAGTTATTGAAGAAAAACTAAATACCAATTTTTATCATATTTTGTTAATAACAATTGCAATTTTTTACCTGCACCAAAATCCTTCAAAAAAAATTTTTCTAGAGGTGAATTCGAATCGAATGAGAAATTGCTCATATTTTTAGGACCTTCATCTCTATTTTTCATTTTTTTGAACTTGTTAATTATACTAATTGGTAAATAGGTATCTTTCGTTGCAACTAAGTATTGTCCTTTTTCAAAAGTTGACACTATACATATGGTGGCTATGATGAGTTGATTATAACCTTAAATTAAACTAAATAACACTACATTTATATAGTGTACGCGTGAAAATAAATTCATTAGCTGCTAAACGTATCATTTTCTTTAAAAATCACCAAAGAAGTCGATTTTTGAATTCAATTTGCCTTTTTACCGAAAACGCTGTCAATATAGAGGGCAATTCATGCCAGAGTAATGATATGAGTGACATATTTCAAACGACACTCCCTGTATTAACAAATTTTGACAAGTTTTGAATTTACATAAAAATCCTTAAATGTTGTTCATTTCTTGGAGCTTTTCTTTTTGTATTCTTATTATTTAAAGTTACATAAAAATGATTTTTCAAATTTTGAATATTTTCAATATTTTTCGAGATATTTGCAAAAAAACGAACCCCCCATTTTTTTACTAAATTATTTATAACTTTTGCAATTTTTTCGAGGCCGTCTTGAAATTTTTCATAAAGTATATTTTGATTGATTGATTCAAGACTTAATTTATTTGTATTTTGTTTGTATGTATGTTTGAATGATTACAAACTATCGGCTGCTTTTTTGGAATATTGTGGAGTATTTTTGGAGTATTGTGCGGGAAGCACATTCTCCAATAGTAATATTCCACCTTCAAATGTTGAATAATTTGTACTCAGAAAGAAACGTATTTATCTTCAGATATGCCCTACGCATTTTGTAAGGGTGAAAAATTACCATGGTGTGATTATGGTGAAAATGCCGAAGACGGACCCACAACAAGAATTTTGCAGGCAGTATGTACATGTTGAAAAATAGTTTGCTAAGTTTTAATTGTATTTCAACAAGCTTGCAGCAGAGAACAAAATGGTAATAATTTCCACAATATTGGAGAGAGATGAAAACTGCGAAGACAAAATTTGGAATACGGCAGTAGTGATAGATAACCACGGGAATTATTTAGGAAAGCACAGAAGAAACCACATTCCCAAAGTGGAAAATGCTAACGAACCAACATATTACTGTGAAGGGAATACGGGCCACCCTGTGTTTAAGGTATAGTCAATGTCTGATTACCTAAATTCCGTCATAAATCCATTATGGCGGCCGTTTAAAATAATGATTTATCATTTCAATACTAACCCCTGTGATAAGGATATCAAATGAACGAAACATAAAATGTGACTTTATTGCAAATCCAATGTGGCGAACCGTCCCAGATGGCCGACTTGTATTTTTTATGCATCCCCATGATATAAGTATCACATGTGTTAGCAGATGTTACTTCTTCAACTTCAAATAACTGTTTACTACTTTTGGATTCAATCACACTTTCATTCAGAATACATCAATCCAAAACCAGCACTTTTTCCAATCACAATCATTGTATTTCATTTCTGGTAATTGGAGAAATTGCTTATTTTGGTTTTATCATATTTAACTAACAATTCATTTTTTAATGTCAAATACCAAAACATTAATACAGGGTATGCAGGGAATTTGTTTTTTTTGTCGTTATCTCCAACAAAATAAGATGGTTTTCTGAGAAGAATGCGAAGAATAAAATGACCTTCACTGTGAATCTAATATGGCGGACTTCCAAAGACAGTGGGTTATTTTTTTCATGTATTACCATGATATGGATAACAAATGAAGCATTTGAAAGGAAAAACACTCAAAAAAACAGAAAAAAAGATGGCCGCCATTATTATCATCTTAAAATAAATATGTTATCCATTAAATTCAGCTCTACAATATATTTTGTTGAAGAAGAAGTTACTGCCCTAAACCGTTCGTAGTAAATAACGCAAGTAATTCATTGATTTAAGTCATCACAAATTCTTTTCAACCTTATTTTAAATATTAAGAACGTCTGTTTTTGAAGTCTGGAAAGCTACTAAAGTTTCTCCAACACACAGAGCTCAAGATTCAAATGACATTAACAATCACAGACCTATCTCAATCCTCAACAACTTTGACAAATTTCTAGAAACAATATTGTATAGCCGTATCTATCGATCCTCTCGACATATAATATCTGATCATCAACATGGTTTCATGAATTCTAGATCCACAATTACGAATGTAGTGTTTTTGATTAATATTTGTGTTAATCTTTAGACCGTAGAGGGCAAGTCGATATGGTGTACATAGACTTCTTCAAAGCATTTGATAGGATTAGCCATAAGTTACTCATTCGTATTGAATTTTCATTTTGATATCTGCTATCATTTCTTTAGAATTTTAGGTGACATTATCATATCATCGTAAAAATAAAACGACAGAAAAAGTTTTTCACGATTTTTTATGTTATTTTTCTAGACTGAATATGGGAAAATTGCTGTTAATATCTGTTATGGCAGACATAACCCCTTAAACTGGATAGGCTTTGCATTGAATGGAGCAGAAATTGTATTCAACCCTTGCGCAGCTGTGAGTAGTTTTTTTCGTATTTATACCTACAGCTTACCATTAGTGGAAACTTTACAATTATGGAAGACACTGCATTGTTCTTGAATTATCACTATTATATACTTACTCTATATTATTTTACAATACTAATCAATGATTCAATCATTGAATCATCCCCAATGATTCAAATCATTGGTGATGGTAATAATGTTCTCAATTTTCTGAAGTTATTTGGTGGTTTGATATCACTGATCTTTTTTACAATGTAACAAGATACCACATCGAAAAATGAGTGATGGATGAGCTACAGCACTTTATTATTTGATTTTTTCAGATTCAATCAAATTAATTCTAAATTTTTCAAAAATTATTTTTGTGCATGATATTCATGCCTCTTGGATTTTTTGGAATCCAGCAACTTCAGGGTATGTTTGGGGGCAGAGCTCCATACATGAGAACAATACTCCTAAGCCTTTGCAACTCCACCGACATGATTGTGCCAAGATATATTGGTATCCCTTTTAACCCCCAACAAACTTATCAAAGCAGAAAGTAGAATTGTCTGACCTGACATTATTATATCCGGTTCGGAGACATTTATCTTCTTGGAGAAAACCGATGTCTGGGTTTTTGTGGCATTGAATTGAACCTGGTTTCTTTCGCCCCATTTCGAAATCACTTCTAGATTCTCATTAAGATACGCAACCGCGTGCTGCCGGTGAAGATGTGCCTCCGTAGCCGATGTCCTGGAATCCAAATGGAATGACGAAACAGGTGTGCTGTCGTCAGCAAAACAATATATTGGATTCTTGGTTTTTTCCAATAAGTCGTTGATATACAATAGAAAGAGGGTTGGAGACAATATGGATCCCTGGGGAACACCAGCGTTGATGGTGAAAATATTCGAGAGATATCCATCGACGGCCACTTGCAGGGAACATTCTTTCAGGCAGCTGAAGAGTCATACACAAAAATGATCTGAAAAGCCATAGCATCGAAGTTTGGCCAGCAAACCCTCATGCCACACACGGTCAAAGGCTTTAGAAATATCAAGCGCAACAGCTCTTGATTTTCCATGTTTCTCTATTGCGTTATTCCAAATATGGGTGACATACGATAGATAGAAGGTCGCCTGTTGATCTTCGTTTCCGACAGCCAAATTGATGATCGCTTAAGATGTTGAAGCCTTCCCAATATTTAAGGATATGGTGGTTTACAACTTTCTCCATAATTTTTGATATCACTGATAGCAAAGCTACTGGTCTATAGTTATTTGGAAGGTTTTTCTTGCCTCTTTTGGGAATAGGCTGAACGCGAGCAATCTTCCAACAAGAAGAAAAAAACCTTTCTTGTAAGACAGGTTGAAAAGTCTGCAGAATACTGGTGCGATGACGAACACTTCATCAGGGCCAGACGCCTTGTTGATATTGCTCTGTTTCAAAATTCGCCTGACCAGACACTGTCTAAAAGTAATTTACGGCATTGTGGATTCTAGTGTGGACATAGTAGTGGTGCTTTCCCCAAAAAATCGACTGTGGAGTGGGACGCAAATTGTTCAGCTAGTAGATTTGTTTTTTCTATGGCTGCTGTTGCAATTGAACCATCCGCTTGTATTAGTGGTGGAATTGTGAATTTTGTAAAGTTCTGATTAACATCTTTAACTACCGACCAATGGAATCTACACCCGTTGGGATTGGCAAGCAGTTTATCCCTAATTCTCTGATTGTGAAGTTCTTTGGTTTCATTTATTCTAAGTTTGCAGTTTGCCGTTAGAAGGCCGTTTCATTGAAAAAGGAATATATGAATAACTTCCGTGATTTCAAAAGCACAAGTTGATGGTTTTTTAGAGCTGAAACAAACATCTAGCCAGAGGAAATTTCGAAATGGTCTTGAAGATCCTCCCATTCAGCTGATCTGTAATGCCAAACTTAGCGCGGCAGAAGACTAGCATATTCTCCATCACGGTCAAGAATCCTGATTGGCTCATTTAGGATCTGAGTAAGTCCGCTGCTTATTGCAAAAGCCTCAGCTTCGCAATCTTGTTCGTGGTTGATATTTGAAAATTTGAGCCATTCGATATTGTGAACATTCAAGTCACCGAATATGGAAATTTCGGCACTGGGATGGTTGATTTACAGAAAGTCAATGGTGTCTGCAAGTGAAGAGAATAGTGCCCTATATTGTGTATCGCTAGGTGGTCGATTATATTTTCCTCTTACTTACTTGCATCCAGTGAAACTTAAAACCAGTGACGTAATATGTTGTCATATTTTAAATTGCTACTCATTTGTTTTCGTTATCAAAAAATTAAAAAATATTTGAAACTCTACAATTATGTTCGGAGAACAGAGCGTTAAGAAATATCTTGGTCAGAAAAGCCGCGTAGGTGTTGAACAATGCATGCATAAAAACCATAAAAAATGTCATAATTGTAGTGTTTGTTTTCTAATATAAATATCTCCTGAAGCATATAGTAACTATAAATACTGGTTACACTGGTTTCACTCGAACCCACTGTTTTGACTGTTAAGTTTGATTTGATTGTTAAGTTTTAATTTTGATTAAGTTTGACCTGAGAACTATGTGAAAATTTCAAAATTTTAACGTTCCTAGTCATAGTTTACAATTATCCTTCCTTCAATTCAAATCGTTACTATTTATTTCTACCTGATTTTTCAGATAGGTGACTACAACGAACCACTGTGGGGTATCGAAGCAAGAAATGCTGCCATTGCTAATGGATACTTCGTATGTGCCATAAACAGAGTTGGGACAGAAATATACGAACACGAATATGAAAATGAAGAAGGGAACAAAGAGTTTCACAAAGACTCGGGACATTTTTTTGGGTCTACATATGTGGCTGCACCTAATGGAACAAGATCTCCGGTAATATACATTTTATGTTCTCGTAGAAAAAGTTATAGCTGTATTTCAAATTGTTGAGTACGGCATATTTCAGAAGGAATCCTGTTAATATTGAAATGATTATATTTGGGCCGGTAATTAATTTTTGGGAAAGAAAGTGTTTGGATTTTGATTACTCCATCTTGATACAGAAGAAAAATTTGGAATCTTCCAAAGATTCCTTCTGGCTGGGATTTAATCAAATAAGTGAATGAATTGAATGAATGAATGAATGAATGAATGAATGAATGAATTGTGTGGTTTTTTCTTATAATATTATCTAAATTGGTACTGAAGAGCCCTAAGGCTAGTGTCTTACGGCGAAACAGTCGATGTCTACCAGTGAGGATAACCAGTGAGGATAACATCTAAGTGAAATTTTACCATTCATTTGGTATATTGTGTAGAAATCCTGTGAATGATATCTGATATAATTCCATAACGAATGTTTGTAATATAAACTGAATAGTGAAAATTGTTTTTTGTATAATTCAATGTTCATTTAAAAGTTTTGTTTCGAAAGAATTCTTCTTTCGTATAATTCAATGTCTTTATGAAAGTAGCTGTTTCAGGAGGTCTTAATTTTCTTCCAGTTTGTGTCTGAAAGTTACTCCTTTGCATAATCTACACTTCTATGTATAGAGTTACTACTTTTAAAATTGATTGCTTCCTTCCTTTCTTTGGAAGATTCCCAGTTTTTCTTTAGTGTCAAGATGGAGTAGTAGAAAGCCAACAAGATTCTTTCCCACCACACTAAATTAACTGTTTATGTTAAATAGAATATATGAAAACTAGAAAAAAACATTTGCGGCTAATCCAGGTGCATTCATTTAATTCAAACTGAATTATTTTTCTAAAATAATTGTTGAGAATGTTCAACCATGTGTAATTGTAACGTAATTATGTCACTGTTTCTTATTAGTAAGTAAGCAATAATCCAGAAATCACACTGTCGAACCAATCACAGTTGTTGAATGGAACTGGCCGATATTTGATGAAAATCCATATTAAATACAGTTCACTGTAAGATTTTCATCATGAAAGGTTTACAAAACCAAGCCACGTATTTCAATATACAGTACTAGATCCAGTATTAAAAACAACCACACAAATGCGAGTGTCCGGAGTTATCGTCAATAAGAGGGTGTGTGTTCGGCGAGTCTTGGCCAACACCTGCCGATATAAAGATGTCTCTCAGTGACCTGTCCACCTTCCTGGAAAGGACAGGATGGACGATGACGTAGGACCGTAGGAGGACATCTCCTCGGGAGGATGTACAATGGGTCACATGTAGCCTAAGTGCTGTGGGCCTACACTCACCCTCCCTACTCTACATAACCACAAAAATTGAAATGACGACTATACAAAATAGTTTCGCCATTGTCAATATGCTTCATAACTTATATATAACAAAGTATGCTCAAATTTAAACATATAATTTCAAGGTTGATCTTTTAAAACTACTATATAAAAATGGATGTTGGTTGGTTGGTGATAAACTTCTACATCGCTCAACCGATCGTGATGAAATATGACATGTATAAGTAATTTTTCATAGAGAAGGTTTTTAATCAATTTTTCTGTAACATACCACTAGATGGCGCTGTAGAACAATTTTTTGAAAGCACTGTTCTATAACGCAGCGCACGCCTAAGTTCGTTGATTCTGATTCTGTCGAAACATTGGAACAGCAGCGATAAAGCAACATAGTACTAGACCGTTATAAAAGGAAAGATAAATTGCAACCAATACCTCACTTACAACCATTTTATACTATAATAGTATATACTATAAAAAAAATGTATTTTTGAATGCTTTCTCAAGTTTTTCCTAGGCATGAAATTTAATATTACTCTTATTCGGGATGTCCTTAACAGCTGAAGTGTAGTATGTCTCGAGAAGTGGTCCGTACTCGTTCGCCTCACGTCGACAAATTTTGCTCTTTGAATAATATACTATTCTACACTCATTTAATTATATGAAATTTTGTTATCAATTCTTCTCCATGACTTCCAAGCTTATTAAAAACTGAATAATGAAGCCGTACATACGTTATATTTTAATCGTAAAGTAGTTCCTTTAGAACTATGTTCAAGTGGCTTGAACATGGACATTGATCTATTTTCTTAATATAACATAATATAATATTTTTCTTTTGAAAAAAAAACACATTGTAACGGTCCGTCTTTGTATTTGATTGATTTGTCTGTCGTAAGCTCTTGCGTATTTTGTGTGTTAAAAAAAACGAAATTTAATGAAAAAATATCTATGAATGTAAATTGGTTTAAATATGCGGACGTCACTTATAACACATCCCGGGAAAAGGTACACTTGAAAAAAAACGTGTGCGTTTCGGGGCACCCGACAGAAGTGATAACAAACTAATCTCAGTTGAACTATTCAATATTGAAATTGTTTAACTTGAGAAAAGCTCAGGTTGTTACTTGAATTTTATGTATATTGAATATGATAATGTAAGGAAAGGTTATTTATTAATAACATATTTTATTGATTATTTTGTGTATATACATATATTATAGCTACCATAAGCCAATTGTTATTTTTGTAGGATTAAATAGTGATACTAATAATGTACATACACAAAATTAGTATCATCATTTGTAAGTCACATATCACATAATAAAAGAATATTACGTATTTTCATAATACTGTCAACATTATATGTCTAACGCACACTAAACACTGAGCGTCTGTTCGACGAGAGAGGAGGAGTCTGCCTCCTGCGTATGTATGCGTGAGAGAAAGGGAAGTCAGACAAACTGGCGCCGTTACGCGTTAGGTAACGAAGCGGTTTATCCTCCCATAAGAAGTTATCACTTCAATAATATAGATTGTTGGGAGATATACTGATAAAGAATATGGGATAACAGTTGGTCAAAAAACTAGCTAATAGTAATATGCCCTACTATATCTAAGCCCTAAAAATATTCCTTGTACCACTTCGAAAGATTCGGCCGTAACGCATAACATCAGGTGTGACGTTATTGTCCGTCATTATTGTAAGCCATATCGAACTAAAACGATCAGTTACTGCAAAATTCTTCTCATTCATATGAAAAAAATAGTTTCTTGAAAAAGCCAGTGTTTAATTTAATACTTGGGCATATTTTGTTTACCATTTTCTGACGTTAGTTTTTCACAGTCTGGAGGTACCAAGGGTAGTCACTTTTCAAAATAGTTTTGTGAAAAAATTTCAACTTCTATTGTCTCATTATTGTATTTTGATACCTATGTGTTAGTATATGATCCTTCAGAGTTTTTGTTTTAACATCAACCTCTACTTCAGCAACAATATGAATACTTAGATATTTATATTATTTAATAATTTCAGGGACTGTCTCGTACCAAGGATGGTTTGTTGATAGCCGAGTTCGATTTGAATATGTGCCGACAAATTAAAGATGAGAGAGGATTTGATGTAAAACATTTGACCAATTATCAACGAATTGTTAGTAATACATTTTTTCTAGGTAACACAAAGGCTTAAATTATACCAGGAACTTCTCTCCAATATAATGAAGACAGATTTCAAGCCACAAATAATAAAGAAACGTTGAATTTTTTTGTTTTTAATTATTCCACCTATCATAATTAAAAACAGTAGTGTACAACTGAATCAGAAAAGACAAAATTGCATAGAATCAAAATGTTTGGTAGATACGTAGGTCATAATTGATCCTTGATATTCTCTCCATTTTTTATTTGCACCTTCTTCTTATAATTTGAGGGCAGAAGTCGGCTTTGGTAGCTTTCAGTAACAACTCAGTGTAAATATCTAACCTCTGTGACATCTGGAAATGAATAAAAATGAAAGAATAACAATATAATTGAATTAGTCTTTGATTTAAGTCGTGTTTGCCAACTGAAAAATTCTTGTGGATTGTTACGAACAAAGTTGAAGTAACCAGTTTTTATATGTAATTCTACTACTTACACTAGCACTTACACTAGCACCATAGATTATTTCATTTTTACCTGAAATCCCCATTGATCTCGAACTTGTCTACATAGATTCAAATCCATTTCAGCTATCAAGAGCCCATTTTTAGTTCTCGATAATCCCTAACAAAATATAGAGACAAATTAGTTTATTATTTCAGTTAATTACTTTGGTTCAAATGGAACCATAAAAAAGTTCATTAGGATGAGTTCGTTGGTTAATAAATAAAAGAAAATGCGAGTTCTGAACATCTAAACAAAGCAATTGTATTCAATATTCTCCTATGAATAAAATAAAAATGATTGCTTGTTTTGAAGTATACTTATGTTCACTTTGTTTAAATGTTTTCTAAGGACAACTTCCAGAATTAATAATAATAACGAATTTTGCCATAAATATTGGCCGACGTTGAAGATATCCAAAATTCCTGGGAGTAAACCTTAATATCATAAAAAGATGAGCGGAAAAAAATTGTGTTTCGTATTTTTGTATTTACTTTTTATATATGATTGCAATCGATTCCACTGCTATGCTGACAATAAGGATTATGTAGAAACTGAAATATATAAAAACAAAACGTGCTTCCTCCGTGAGTGAGATACTTACTGATGACCTGGAACCGTTGGGAGCAGTTACATAACTTGAACCGTAGAAATAATCGCTTTCCCTATGAGGCGATTTTCCATCCCCAGAAGTGAAGTCATTTTCGAAAATTTCTGTACCCACCCTATTCACAGCACAAGTGTAATAACCATTGGCTATAGCAGCGTTTCTAGCTTCAATCGACCACAATGGTTCACTGGCGGCACCACCCTAAAAATGTATGCCTTTTTGAATCATTGAATAATTCCAAACGGCCCTCTTACCGCTGCAGATGGGTTGAATACTATTTCTGCCCCATTCAGACCGAACATCATCCAATTTATTGGATGGTGACGACCGTAGCACACGGCTATTTTACCAAATTCGGTCTGCAACATAAAGTTTCATAAATTAGTGTTAGAAAGCATTTTATAATTAATAAGTGTTATGAAAGCATTTTTATAAAAGCATAAGTCTCATACCGGCAAGAAATCATCATTCGAAGTTTGTAACTTCTGCTACACAAATAATTGTAGGTACAATCAATATCTTTAAACTCACATTTTCCAACAAATAAGTATTTAGTTGAAGTGGACTGACAAACATTGTTATAAAGATATCCCTTTGAATTATACCTTCAACAGACACACT
>WOGJ01202578.1:0-13851 GCA_015342185.1 Leptinotarsa juncta | reverse complement strand
CGAGTTTCTCTCAAACAATTTCGTTCACGTTTTGATGTCAAAACCAAATAAAAATCTACTTCAATTATTACGGAAGATACCGGGGTGTTTCCATAAGAAGTGAGACAAATTCGGATTTTTCAGGACTGAAATTTTTTTAGGAAAAAAGTGTAATCGTAGTAAGTTGGTAGTCCTGATCACGAATCTGAAGGAATTTTGAGCCTATTTTGCCCCCTAATATTTTTTACCGTAAAAATGGGGTGTTTCATTGCGAGTGGCGGAGAGTGTATATCACTATGGCCAACACCATTCAGGTGGTAGGTGCATTTTGAGCATTTCCATTAGTTCAGAGATTTTCATTGTTCTACCTTGAATATTACGGAAGATACGGGGGTGTTTCCATGAGAAATGAAACACACTGTATGTATAAAGTAACTTCTTTTGAAATTGATTGTTTCTTTTCTTTCTTTGAAACGTTTCCACATTTCTTTGTATAAAGATGGAGTAGTAGAAAGTCAAAAATTTTCTTTTCCAAAAATTTTTCACTCCTAAAATTATAACCCTTTCAATTTATAAAAACTAACTCACTCGATTGAATCCAAGAATCAGTATCCGACTGAGGTATCATTTCCTTCAAATTATTCAAAATACGTATCTAATTACAACGGAATATCTTAAGGCGAGATAAACTTTGAACGATAATTGAGGTTAAAATTTATGTTGGAGTGTGGAATTCCTCTGTAAAATGATGGTCAAGTGTAAAATTCCATTGTAAAATTATGGTAGAGTGTAATATCACAATATATGTTTATATCGCAAAATTAACCTATCAAGTTTAATTTCATCGTGAAAGTACATGCAAAATTTAAAATAACAATGAAAAATTCCACATTGTTTCCGTGGTAGAATTACAAAGTAATATTTCGCATGGAATGTGAGATCACAAACAGAAATAATTTTTCCCTAATTTGGACGGTAATTGAATTGCCGGCGTTACCAGGGGACAAATTTTCACTAGTGACGAAATTTAACCCTGCGTCCGACACGTGGGGTGTGATATACCCCAGCCGTAGAAATATCCATACAACTTTTCGAAATTGGCGACCCAGCATCAGATATATTTAGTAGCTTCCGCATATAGTCTCCACTCTCATATTCACATCTCAAATCAGTTGTCGTTTGACGTAAGTTTGAATCAGACCTGTTATAAAATGATTGCGGTGCACGAAATCCCACATATCTCTATACTTTCCAAAAGTGTGCACATTCAAAGAAAACCAAATCGAGTAGTTTTTCAAATTATTCGATATAATTGGTGATTATGATCAAGAAATGGCCCGTCTTCAGTCCTTATGGAATGAAATAGGAAGTTATGATGAAATTGACGAATCTGATGATGATGATATGAGCGATAATGTTAGCATCGTTAGTAACTATCCAGATTTCGAAGATCCAAGGCGAGACTGTGGAACCTCCACCCAAAAGACTTAAACAAAATGGTCAAGGAAGGTCTCAAGATTGCCATCGTACCCGTGATCGAAATACAAAATACACTGGTACAAAATGCAATAAAATCATATGTCTGGACCATGCAGAAATGTATTGCAAATCTTTACAAATGGCAAACGTTAATGACCTGTTACTTTTTATGATTTTCAATAATTTTTTTTATTTACATTTTATGATGTTTTATTATTTGTTTCAATCAGCAATTTGAAATGTGTTTAGTCGCTTTATGTTCAAAAGACTTCTTCGAGTAAATTTATATTGTCGCAACTCAGTACACGGTTGGCTATTAGCGAGAGGATTTTATTCGCTGTTTCACCCATGCATTCATTCATTCAAAATAATGAAAAAACTCATTTGAAACTGAATTGAATATTTATTGTAGAAAAAAAGGAAAACATTCTTTAAATAAAGTCATACTCAAAATGGTAATAAGAAAAATACATTAAAACACCTAAAACTTACATTACACTGCCACCCAGCAGGATCGAAGAGAAGGAGATGTGCTGCATTGAAGATCAATAGATACTCAAATGAAAATCTGAATACTGTCTCTTAATGATCTTGACCTCCCTCAATATTTATGAAGAATTATACGCTGACACTGCAACTTTGATCCGGTCGCTGTACTAAGGTAAAATGCTCAGCATGCAATCTGTGCCAAGTTTGCGTATTTGGAGATTGTTTTATATTCTATATCCTGTGATCGGATCAATTTCGATGTCTATGAACTTGAAATATTAAAAGATGGAATTCTCAATAGTGAGTGTTCTTGTGTTAAAATATTGAAGTGAGGTTGGAATATCTTTCAATTCATATATTTACTTAAATGAATCTGAATTATTTCATGTTTATTTCCTATATTTGACAATATCTTTGTTGATGAGAAAAAAATGTTTTACTTTTTTGATACTCTGCTGAAATGTAGCAGAAACCATTTTTTTGATGACTTTTTGAAATTTGATGAATATACAACGAACAATAATTATCTTGAACAACTTTACAACTTCGATAAGGAAAACCAATATCGACTAGCACCCAAACTTACTGATTCTCATTTATTTTCAAGTAACTTTCAAAGGATGAAGGTTAAATTAAACAGTCTAGTTTTCAGTCATTCGGTAGCTACAGCGATGAATACCTATGCCAGTTTCAATCAGATACCATCAGCAGCAATAGAAACGGCTACAATATTTTGAATTTAAAACAATTTGACGATGTCAAACATTTCAAAAAACCGTTTTTCGAAACATCAAAACAAATAGATTTTCTGAAAGAAATAAAAATATTTTTCAGCAAATTAACTGTAATATCAAAAAAAAACATGACTGGACAAATGAGATTCATTGAAGGATGGCAGATAACAATTTCGGCATTTCTGCAACTTTGAGAAAACTTATATAGTGAAGGAGACTCCTACATATTGACGAGGAATATAAATCAGAACTGTGTGGAAAATTATTTTGGTCAACAGAGAAATACTTGTGGAAATGCCAGAAACCCAACTCCTATTCAAATTACCAGAGCTTTCAAAAACACATTTACTCTTCAGTATTTCACACAGGCAGAAGGAACTAACTATCTAGAAGATACTAGTGAAATTCTATATAGTATTACATATGCAGACATAAATAGAAAGAAAATTATTGTGGAAGTTCCAAAAAATCCCAATAAACCTTTGAGAGTAGAGATAAGTGATTATAGAACTGTTGCCACTCAAGAAGGCAACAGCTTGGGCTATGTTTGTGGATACCTTTTGAGAAAATGTTTAAAAAAACATATGTACGGCGGCTAGTACCACACTGAATGAAACAAATGTATATAGTCATTTCAAGGCATATAGTAATGCAGTAGCCAAACAGTTTGAAAGTTTATATATGCCTCCAGATTCATTTTTACAATGTATCATTCATATAGAGACAGAATTTCTTAATCATTTCAACAATTTATTTGCCACTGATTGCATAGGCAACCAGCTAAAAACATTGTTTTCAAAAATCAACATTTCTCACCCTTGTGATGATTTTTCTTTGGATTATTTATTTTCTATTTTCACAAGGGGGTAAGAATTGATTACACTTTGAAATTTGCCAATTGAAATTTGAAAACAAATGTTAAAAAAAATCAAAAACTCGTCATTCTGAAAAACCTTTAGAATAGATCAGCATAAGTTTTTGACCTAAATTGTATAATCTTACTGTATAAAATATACGTCATTTCACCACCTTGTCTTATTTTTTGTCAATTCCTAAACAGTTCACAATCATATGAGACATTTATTGGGAGCTCGTCGTAGCAATGATGAAGTCAGATCATGGTCACATATATTTTGATCGAACCTCGTGCAGAGGTGCACAACCACTCTTAGCCTACACCCTCCTGCCCCGCCACATGCCAGCAAAAAATAAAATCTCGACCCGAAACATCAAAGAGACCGACCGGGAGTGAATTTACTTCTGTTTACTTATATACCGTGACATTGACAACTGTAATCACCATTTAATATAATATGGGAACCACAAACCAATTTGATTGGCTCAACTCATCGCTTCATTCCATTGGTCAGCGCTCTGGTGGTAAAACCAAAACCATTCCGTAAACACCAAACACGTATACAAAATGGAAAGACATGTTCTTTCTTTGTCTTTTTCGAAGGTTCAATGGGCTGTCAGCCTGTCAGTTGTGCATTCAACTATATAACGATCTAGTTTAAGAGGTTATATCGGTGGTCGTGGGTCGTATCTGCAACTCAATCTGTGCCCAAGGTCAACGAGCAGAATTTTACGACCTCATTGATATAATGGACAGGAGTTTTCTCGTCCTCCTTGTAATCTACTCTTTAGAGTAGCTTTACCAACACAAATAAACAAACTATATATGTTATTTGTTCATATGTTATTAAATTTTCAAAAACGATTTGATAGAAGTAGATTACCACCTATACGAAATTTGGAGCTATTTCGAGCGTTTTCTTGACGTATTCTTTCGATTCGCGCCAATAATTTCAATAGTTGTTCACTTTAGTTACTCGATGGATTTCGAGGGAGGGAAAACACAATATGTCAATTTATGGCGTCGAGAACACTACTTTGATCCGAAACTGGAACTTTCGTAAATATTTCCGTTTTCTTGTATAACCTATTTACTTACTTTTCGGGTTGGCAACAAAACGCAGCATGTAGGTTTGTTCGTTTCGGTTCTAGGACGTCAGTATTATGCACAGTTGATGAAAAGATTAATTTTCCTTCACTTTTTTTCAACTGCGCATGCTCATGACGTCCCAGGGCTCCAGGACTTGTAGTTTTCGAAATAACAAATATATTCTGTATTTGACATTGCAATTAGCTGATGAACTAATGGAACCAAATATGGAACATCTAGTTCTACTCATCTGGATCTATGTGCAATCCCCGAATAACGACATCATATCAAAAGACGCCATTAGTAGTTTTTTAGGGACTGATCCATCAGAGTTGGTAAACCAGACACGGCGTTATTTCTATCATTTACTCTTTGACAGGTGCGGAGAGAGACATCCTTGAGCCGTGATATAAGACTTTACTAAAGCTGTTTTTTGTCGTCAAACCGCATTTGATGATGTTTTAAAGCGCATCCCCGCTTGCAACAAACCCTTGAACAGAATGATATCGCAAACATTGCCGTGAACAGCGCCGCGAACAAGAGGATATTTTTGGAAAAATAAAACTCCATGGTAAACTGCACAACGTCGCGAACATGAAAGCGATCCGATTTTTTAATCAGTTATTACTTAATTCTTTTTTTATGAGTTGACATAGAAACTACATATATCAATCAGTGTTCAGTGCAAACCGAACTAATTATTCTTCTGAAAAGAGAAACAAAACTGCCAAAACAATCATATACTTGCAACAACGCAGCGAACAATATCCAGCAACATTCCCTTTGAAGTGACCGTACACAACCGACGAAAATGATTTTGCGATTTTCGCGGATTCGTTGCATCGTGGGATTCATTGTCACGTCTACACATAAACGCGATGTTGTTCGCGACGGCGTTCGGTTCGAGGATTTGTTGCAAATGGGGACGCGTCTATAGATTTGACGATTGCGAAAACTATTTAGTTTTAAAACGGCGTCTTCGTCAAACAAATGTCAATACATTTGATATATTTTTAATTTTTAGTTACAACTCTCAACTATGACAACCGAAAAAAAATCTGAAATTGAAAATAAATCCTACCCAAAACAATAAACAAATCGCTAACAGAAACAAAGGACAGCTTTGATATCTACAGTGAGGACCAAAAGTCCGTCGCCTCCCCCCGTAACTTTTTTTATTCAACATATTACAAAAAACTTTAAATACCTTAGTTATAGGAAAGCGCAGCGACCTAAAACGTGGTATCGCTGGATTCCATATGCTCATTCTTAATCGATCATGTATTAATATACAGGGTATCCCATTCAAAAAAATTAAACTTTAGGTCGCTGCGCTTTCTTGAAATACTCTGTATAAATGAAACTCAAACCATCAAAGAGACTGAATGAAACCCCTCCAACTTATGTATTCAACTTTTTTTAATATGTTGAATAAAAAAGTTACTGGGGGGAATGGACGGACTTTTGGTCCTCACTGTATAATTGAGCTATAGCTTACAGACCAAATTATTTGAAACAAGTGGTACGTCAAAACACAGCTCTAGTTTTATATAAACTAGCCGAAATAAGTTGAAGGTAGTCCTTCCTGTGGATATTCACAGATACATTTTTGGTGATTCTACAATATAGTATAGAACATGCGATATGATGAACACTGTAATTCTTTGAATTTTTTCAGTTCTGTTTGGCGCCCTTTCTTTCTAGTAGAAATTTCTTCATCTGAAATTTCACGATGATAATATTATTTTACTTAGTAAAGATTGCAGGCTCGTATGATGAGGGTCACTAATTGTAAAGTTTTGTTTGTGTAAAATAAGGATATGCCAATCTTAAAGCTTTATTTCAGAAATGTAATAAAAACACTAACTAAAAGCTTTGCGGGCGAACGTTTTGTTTCTTGATGTTTGTGTAGAGAAAAGCCTTGACTGATTGTGGAGTCCTGTTTTTCAAAATATCTTTGTTGTCTTCAAATAACAATTCGCATTCAGAAATGCTTGGGATCGTCCCATTTTCAGAATGTCTCTCACTGCTGGTTCTCAGAACTTCTTTTTCAGGAGTACTCCATCTCAAACGCTGCCCTGAAATGTAATCCATAATATTGATAGATGGCCAAAAGTTGGTTTAAAATAAAAAAAATTTGCATTTTGTATATGAGAAATAAAAAATTCTTCATTTAACAAAGTGTTTAGTGAAAAATTTGTTAAAATTAAACACTAGCTGAACTCTCATAGTTAAGATATAAATTGTATTTTATTAGCATTAATGTTGTTCTCATCATAAAAATTTGGAAGAATGAAGGTCCAGTGAAATGATAAAAAATCATTTATTTTGGTTACCCATATTTTTAAGTTCATAAATATGTGGGTTGAAAGTTATCTTCAGTTCTCAATGTAGATATATAAATATTTATATCAGTGATTATTCAGAAAGCAACTCAAAATGCGTCTGCCATACTTTCATTTTGTAGATATAGTTAGGCTTGTGAGGTCTGAAGCCTCGTACACTTGAGCTACTGTGTTTTAACACCTATCTTGTGTTCATCAGTGTCCTGTAAACTTTCTGAATTCTGTCAAACTGTACCGCACATATACAAGATCAGGTTAGATCGGATTCCAGTTCCGTGGACCAATTCATTGATCACCAAATTCAATTCCATAAATGGTGAGTTGATTGATAAAAACCATACTTGAGTAATGTGAATTTTGTGTCACATACAAAACTGAAATCCAAATTAATGAAAAATATTATATAGGAGGCAAGTATGGGGAAAACAAAGATTGGCAAATATGGAATATTTCTTATATTTGCATATATTCAATAATACTGGTATGGAAAAATTTGGCGCATCATTACGTTTGATATGCGATTCGATGTGCGAGACAGTCAATCAGTACATATTATGACGGGTGGATTGAGACTCCACTAGTCAGTGGAACCACTAGACATTTGGTGATTGACTCTGAATAGCGGAGCAGAAAGTGGTAGGAAGCAGTGGTTCAGAGGAGTCGCAGGAACTCTCCAATGCTGGTGCTGGCTAAATGCCTTCTATCTAGCACATCGAATCGCCTTGCAAATACTATGATGCGCTAATTTTTTTCTATACTTTTATGCAGTGCTTCATTTGAAAAATTTTGTGTCATGCTCAAATTTAAATGTGGCTATAAACATAATACGTCATAGCCTTCTGTAGCTTAAGAGTTAATTGTATGCATTCTGAAGAAAACGCATTTTGCAAGTCAGATTTAGACAGAAAATATGAGAAAAATTCATTTCTCAAAAACGGTTAGCGATAAGTATATCGAATACCAACATTTCAAAATGATTATTTCAAAGATTCTTGAAATAGTTATAATATTTCACCCATTACACATTATTTGTAATGATTGACAGTATGGTCATCTAATCACAGCTTGCTTATTGGTTTTTATTATTTCATGTAGTGAATCTGTGAGTATTATATTACTACTTCAACGACTATCGTTAATAGTTAATTATGATTGAATCTGATGCAAAATCATTTGTGAGTGAGAATTTTGAACCACCACTAATATAATTATGATTGAGAAAGGTGCAAAATCATTTGTGTGTGAAGAATTTTGAACCACCAGTAATATAATGACATTTTTCTGAAAGAAGTTCGAAGAAGTCTACAGACAGGTTGTTATGTGTTATTGACAGGTAGGTATTATTACTTAGACAAGAACAAGCTGCCAACCATTAGTCACGTTTGAGCATATTATCCCGCATGAGAGCACATTGTCTCACTGATGAATAATTTCACATTATGTGATTATACATTGCTGTAACATGAATGGTTTATTATGATACAAGTGCACAAGTGAGCCCTTAAAACAAGTGCACAAGTGAGCCCTTAAAACAAGTGCAGCCAGTGCGGAGTGCCTTGGAACGTTGCGAGTGCTTAAAAGGCACTTGTACACGTGTATCATATGCTGCTTTTTATAATACCTGCATCGTGACTTGAAAAAAATGCTGAAAATTAATTTTAGAAAGGGATAATGTCCCAACTATAGCACAACCGGCTGTTATGAACTGTTGACATGAAGTCTTATTTGATATTTCAAATGATAAAACTGAGAAGTTGACGTAGTTACCTAGCATCAAGCTTTCTAGCACACCGTGTTTTAATCTCAGAGACTGCGCACGCCAAGCAGAACATTTGAAATGCAGGTATAATAAAAAATACAGTTCTTTATTGAAAAATACATGTTTACCCATCAATCCTGATTGAGAAGCCAATACTTTTTTTTGTTCACATTTAACCCACTGCATGATCAAATGTGCAGATCGATGTTTGTACAATTCTTGATTTGATAGAAAAAAACATTTTGCTTTTTGTTTTGTAACCTCCATCTCCTTATAAATATTATCGTGAAAGTATTCTCTTGCTTTATTCTTTTCGGCGGATGTCCAAGGATGACGTTTCTGCTTTTTGCCTGAAATAGTTTCAAGCTATCAATATGTACAAGGCTAAACCTTCATTAAGTTCATCATAACTGTATCATGTGCAAGATGGAAGGAACGTACAGCAGAATATTCAAAAGTTACAACCCCTTCAATATATAAGGCAATCTTAAAACACCAGAAATTTAAAGTTACTGATATGAAAATTTAATAATTTAAACTCGAAAGTTAAGAGCAAGTTTCCTTGAGTATATGGAAGTGGCTAGCAAAATAAAGCTATATTCAATGAATGTAGGTACTCACCCATAACATATTTAAATTCTGAAGGACTTATATCATCTTCCTCTGGGCAGTATTCTTCATCGGATGAAGAAGTAGGACTAGCTTCAACTTTATTTGATAATGCTGATTTTTTTATTGCTGGTATCGGTGTAATCTGAACAGACAATGATTTTAGTATTTTCATCGAATTTTCAGCCTTTGATTTCTTTACCACATCTTTTACTGATGAAAATTCTTCTAGTAATGCTGAAACTTTAGTTATGTCATCTGTTTTTTGGGTCAAGACATAATAATCTTCATGTATATGTCTTTTATGAGACATAAAGTCTGAAACCCTCCCTTCTAGACGAGACTCTACCTGAGAGCGAGCCGTTTCTGTTGCTAAATGCTGCCTCAATAGTCTGGTCCTTAATAATTCTGGATTCTCAATACCAGACTCTATGGAAAATTTCCTTATCAAGTTACATGCCTGAAAGGTACTTTGAGTGTTAGATCGAGATGGATCTCCAAAAACAAATCTGTTTTGAGGACTGACACCAGCTTTCTCCCTGTACTTTAGGATCAAATCGATTGCTTTAAAGCCGAGATCTCGATGAATGAGAAGAGCAGTATTTTTCCCTAATTTTCCTGTAAATTTTATTCTGGCCCATTTTTTCATTTGTTCTCTTGATAAATTGTCCATTTCATTTGATGAATCTTCATTGTCAATCACTTCATAATTTTTATAATCGTCTATTAAAAGGCGCTGAGTTTCCCCAGGCCTCTTCCTATTGAATATTGCCAGGTGTACTAGAGAATACTCCGTCAAGTGGGTCCAGTCTTTGAAGGAATAGTTCTGACTCATCCTAGTTGTGTAATGTAGTATTTTAGATTCCAAATATATTCGGAATTTTGCAATCTGTTCTGTTTTGGGCAAATCACATTTTTTCCTTCTGAAATTAATTTTTTGTGTTTCTAGTCCTTTCTTATTGACAGTCACTTGGAATTCTAGATTAAAAAGCAAATATAAGTCCTCCATTCTTTTCTTGCCCTCATCATCCTGTTTTTTAATGAATTCCATTTCCATTAATTTACATATTTTTTTCAATTCAGTGGTTAACAACATAGCAGTAGCAGGAGACCTGTATAGGTTTGAAATTTCATCCAATCCTGCAACTCTTTCAATTCCTTCTATTATTAAATCAACTTTAGAAGGATCAAATGCATCAGTAAGGTTGTTTATTTGAGGATTGATTTCTCTCATAGCTAAAATCAACCTCCCAATTGCTCTCATATTGGATCTTATTTGTTGACTATGATGTTCTGCTGTGTATTTTCTACATAAATAATTTGCATATGTAATAACCAGGTCATCATACTTGATCGCATTAGTAACATCATCTTCATTTAATACTGGAAAAATATTTCCTCTCAACACCGTAGAAGCTTTAGGGTGTAATTTATTTTCAAACTTCCTGCATTGAGCTTGTATATTATTTCTCCTAGTCTTTTTTTCTTTCATTGGCATACATTTTTCCAAATGATGTCTTATACTAAATTTACTATAGTACCCCAAACAACTTGGACATGGAACATTTCGTTCTCTTTTAACCTTCGTTTGTTGAATTGTTTCCTTACAAACAATGTCATTTTGGTATTTATCTTTTATTTGAGTATTAAATAAATGATCTCCCTTTTTCCTGAGTTTGTCCAGAAGAGATCTTCTATAAGCTGACTTTTTTGGAAGATTTATTATCTCTCTCACCTCTCTTTCAGTCTTGTGTACTTCAGTGTAATGGCGGTAAACTTTGAACAAACGTTTTTGACAAAAGCAACAACAATGCTTCTTCTGAGGAGCTTTACTTTTTTCCTTACCTAAAATATAAGTTATTTATAATTAAAAATGCTAAGGATTGTTGTTCAATTGAGGATTCAACACTATCAAATCATGAAAACTTCAAAAATATTCATCATTTGAAAATATGGACTAAATAATATGAACAGTTGTTGCAGAAATTATTTACTTATAACACACTGTTTGGAACCTTTGGTGTAGTAATGAATATACTGGAGTTTTATCCCAACACCAAACAGTTATTTTTAACACCTCAACATATGTTTCAATCACCAAGTGACCATAAACAGGCATGCCTATGAAAGCATAGAAATAAGTAAATATAATAATATTTTACTATATAGCTTGATAAAATAATTATTGTTAGTTATCACTACCCAATTTTTAGTAGATGTACCTAATTAGTAGATAAGGCAATATTATCAATTTAAGCCCATGGAAAAGCAGGTACCTAGCAGAGGCATCTAATGGTAAATAAGGGCAACTCTATGTAAATTTATTCTGATCTTTTTCTTGAAGATAATCACTTGTTAAATGAAACATATATCGATGTGTTGAAAATGAAAATTTAGTGTTGAATAATATTAAATCTACCCGACAGATAAATGTAGCGTGAATTTCCAATGATGGCACTATGGACACTATCAACTTTGAGATTTTAAATAGCAAGGGATGTCGAATGATACATTATTCAAAATGTCTTATAATTATTTTTCTAGCTCTGCCTTGTTTGAATTATTTTTACTAGTTCCATGTTGACGATTTTGTCAATGTATCAAAATACACTTTTTCAGGAGCAGGAGAACATTTTTTTAATATGTATCATTCGATATAGTTTCTGATATAATATATGTTTGACTTAATTGAAAAATTAACCTGGCTCTGGTTGGTGCTCGGTAAGAACATCCCATGCTTCTTGAACTTCTACGTTGAGATCATAGTTATTCCGAGTTAGTTCAAGTCCTGGCGAACAGTCTTTTACTCCAGAGGAATCCCAATTTAAAATAAGTACATCATCAACCTGTTCATTTCGAATGCTATCAGCTGAAATTTAAGTGATTTTGTCATTTGTTACCCAAAAATGTTGAATGAATATTTGGATCTACGTTTGATAGTCAAATCCATATATGCAATTCATATTGGTATCTATGCAACTTAAATTACCTGTTGTAACCGTCAAGTTATGAGCCTCTTCAGAAAAAGGAGATTGCAGATCCAATTCTAAATTTACTAATTGATCATCAATTACAATAATTTTATTTCCATGTTGTTCATCATTTTCTGTAAAAAAAATGTATTATCATTTACTGGTAACATATGAAATTGAAGTCAAAATTTGATAATTTGTAATTTGTTAACCTAAAATGTTAAATGAAGATTTGGATTTAAGTTTGATACCCAAATCCATATGTGCAAAACATTGGTATCTATGCAACTTAAATTAACTGTTGAAACCGGCAAGTGATGACCCTCTTCAGGAATCGAAGATTTCAGGTCCAATTCTGAGTTTACTAATTGATCATCAATTACAATAATTTTATTTTCATGTTCATTATTTTCTGTCAATGAAAATTCATTATCAAAATTTAGGTGAAACTTTCATATTAGGCAGTGCCCATTACAATTTTCATATTTTTGAATACAGTCAATGGATCAATGGGGAATTCTCCTCCTGACGAAAATCACGTATTTGTTATGAAAACTCTATGAAACGCTGCATTTAAAACTTACCATTTCAACCTTTTTCTTCAAAACAAATATTTTATCCCTTGAAAATGAGAAATCAAATTGGGCTTTTGAAATTTAAAGGGTTTTGTCTTTATTTCACCATCTGGCAACATCTCGACTCATGTTTTAGTCACCAAGTCCTTATTTATACCAAAGAACCTCTGCTAGATACCTGCGTCTCAATTGTTTCAAAATCAATTTCACAATATTGCCTTATCTACCAGTCAGGTAAATATGATGACTAAAAATATTTTCATTATTTATTCATTTGCGGGAAACCCCAATTACACAAAAAAGGAAATAACATATAGATACATATTATTCAAAGTGAATGTGCTTATAACGAATAACAAAAATTCAATATATGTGCGAGAATTTACAAAAGGCTATTTCTCAATTATTAAGATTAGTTAGACAAGTTAACAACAGGCATCTAGATGCATATGAGAGCTTAGAAATAAGCATAATAATATTATTAATAACGAATAGTTTACTATATAGCTTGTTGAATTAATTATTTTAAGGTATCCGATTTACCTGACTATAGTAGATAAGGCAATATTGTGAATTAATTTTAAGACAATTGAGGTATCTTTGGTATAAATAAGGACAACATTGTATGTTGAAGATGATCACTTGGTGATTGAAACATGTTTCGAGGGGTTAAAAATAACTGTTTGGTGTTGGGATAGAACTCCAGTAATATTCATTACTACACCAAAGCACCTTATAGAAGTAAACACCAGTAAGTTCACTCTTCGCCATATTTGGGTCAAGATTCCCCACCTCGAATTTTATGCGCAGCCGAACTTCAGCGCAACCGACTAAATCTGAGGCGTTTACCAAGCGAGCCAAATTGAGTCATGGAATATTATTACAGAGTGAGTCGTTGTAAGTGGTGGTTTTGTATTTGTGGAAAATTTGTGTCTAGTTTCAAAATAAAGAAGTGTCGAGCTGTG
>WOGJ01202577.1:0-12641 GCA_015342185.1 Leptinotarsa juncta | reverse complement strand
AAATAAACCAGTGGAATCTGTTCAAAATATGTTTTGCGTTAATCAACTGTCTCTTCCTTATGAAAGGCAACCGCCAGAAGTCGAATCTTGTGCGAGTATTTCAACTTATTTCTAGCACTCTAATAACTTCAGCGAAAATCTCTTTTCCATTGTCGAAGAAGTTGAGAAATGAATAATCAGCAAAGGAATTACCGCAAATATCTTTGAGTTTTTTGTCAATTTCTGAAAACAGAGGCAGTTTTTGGCTTCCGAAATGTTAAGATAATTATTTTCTAGCAATTTTTTTGATGAATAAAATTGTTAAATACGATAGGTTATTGATAAATAAAACATGTTTCTGTTAAAAATACTTTGATTTTACGCAGTAACTTGTGGGGGTAAATTAAAAGTTTGCTTTTTCTACATTTGTTTAAATTTCTCCGTTGAAATTTTCACATTTTTCAGATTGTGGAAAGTCAAAATCCCCAGAAAAGGTCGATACAAACTGATTTTCCTCCACCGAAAATAACTTTCATTCAGTATATTTCTCATATACCCAATACCTGGTTATGCAAAGTTCTAGATTTGACATCCGTCAAAAGCAAACGATGTATGAATTATCTGAACTGCAGAATATCCAAAAATATCCAACTACGAACAATTTTCACAATTTGCAAAATGGTTGGAGAGTTGCATTTTAGAGAGGAGTATTCGGAGTATTCGATATCAATTTCGAAAGAAAAACGTCACAACTGAAGGTGGAGGTTGTCATTTCGGAAAAGTCTATGAATCCCTAATACAAAAAAGTAACAGGTTATTGTTGATTTTCTACCGAATGTAATTATTTATGGGAAATTATTTCTTTTAATATTCCCAAACACCAACCATCAGAACTGCAACACTCTTCTCGATGCACGTTTCATCAATCAAGTTGGCGTCTTCAGATGATCAAATAGAAAACACAACTTGGTTGGTGAAAGCGTATCGCGATGTGATTTACAATTCTGATGTTGAGGGACAGCACTTGTATTAGTTCGAACTCGTAGATATCTTCAAATGCTTTCGGAATGATTTTGAATAAAGAATAAAATGTGCACTAATCAGTTATTGAAATCGATTAATCTGTTTCTCAAACAGCTTTTTTTGAGTCGCTTGAATATTTTTCTGATTCTGAAATTTTTATATCTGCACTTTGTAGTTATGCTATATCATGTGATTAAATAAATGAATAACTCTCTACAAAGCGGCATACCATAAATAAGCGAGTAAAAAACAGGTTCTTCACACTCTGAACTATACTACTCCTTACAGAACCCTGAAGTGTTGAAAGTGTACAAGTTCCTCAAGAATAGCATGAAATGATATTAAAAAATGTTTACGAGTATGCAAATAAGGAGGCCCGCAGTGATAAAAGAATCGAAGAACATTCCAATCGCACGGAAATACAACTTCCCTTGATTCA
The DNA here is from genome assembly GCA_015342185.1 of Leptinotarsa juncta. NCBI lineage: Eukaryota > Metazoa > Arthropoda > Insecta > Coleoptera > Chrysomelidae > Leptinotarsa > Leptinotarsa juncta. Next base: position 11,200 of record WOGJ01202577.1, on the reverse strand, counting down.
TTCGAAATTATACGGCAATAAAACGTCCGCCAACAAAAGCAACGCATAAATCCACATTCCCCACAATTATTTGTACTACTCGTAGGATAAATCCCTATCCGATAACTCGGCGTAACAATAAGCCTGCAATATACAGGACAATGTTCTCCTGCTCAGATGTTCCAGCGCCGGTAAACATGAGAGGGACTCCGTGGGCCGTCAGCGATACCAACATAAACATATTATTACACTAATTGTTCTCCATCGTAACTTAACACCTATGGTGTGAAGTCGGCGCAAAGGCCGAGATCGTATACATTGTTCTGTTCGACAGATATATTCCATGCTTCGGAAGACAAATGCCAATCGATTTCGAAAAAATACCGACAGGAGCTACGGCCCACACTGTCCGTAGCCCATTCTTTCCATACCGAATCGTAATAATGTTCATATCTACGCCGATAACAAGTCGTATTTATGGTACTTCTAGCTACCGACCAGAAAAATGTCAGCAATTCACAGGTGCAGATTTTTATGTTCGTTTGTGAAAACATAAGCCTACAAAAATTCCCGTCAGTCTTTGAGAGATGGTCCTATTATACTAATATCGACGACTCATTTTCGGAACGAAATGATTTTAACAACACGTTGGTTAAATTCATTTACTTTCAGTACCAGAATAAACAATACGCATTCATTGAAAAATGTATTAATGCCATTCATGCCATTTGATGCTATTCTTCAATTTCGCGTCTTGAAACAGTTTTTGACTGCAGTAATTGTAGTTGTCTTTCCCTTTACCTTCGTTGTCACTTTCAGATCAATCGCAGACAACCACAGAAATTTTTTGCAAGTATTGTATGAGATTTCACAAATAAATTTATGTTCCGTCATAGTCTATATGTCGTAAGGTTCATTAGTCTTCACCCCTTAGTCAATTGTACTTGGTCTTTAAGATATCTCTTGTTAGAGTAGGTTTGGCAGGTGATGAGTGGGTCCGAGATATACCTGTTCTGCATATAAAACTGATGTCAATTCAGCAGATCCTGTTTTAAGACATTTAGATTCAAATGTTTCAATATTACAATTTTTCCCAACACCAAATCGTTATTTTTAACATCTCGACACGTTTTTCGATCACCAAGTGATCATCTTCAAAGAGGAGAATTAAAACTAGAAATTAATTCGAAGCTAACCCTATTTATGCTATATAGGTATCCCATTCAGGTAAATCATCCAGGTGTACCACCCATACAGGGATACCAATCTAAATTAATTTTACAATTTTGCCTTATCTATTATTTCACAATACATGTTTATATAAAACAATTTTCAGCTATATAAAAATTAATTTCAAAATATTGCCTATCCAAATTAATTTTTGCAATGTGTCCTTATGTAGTAATCAGTTAACCCAACAATATTATTTTATTTTAACAAGCTATATAGTATGCTCTTTGGTATAGGTCTGTCATGGTTATTCATATTATTATTGTGTTTACTTATTTCTACATCCTCATAGGCATCTAGTTTCCTGTTGTTGTTAACTTGCCCATCATATTTTGCAACAAAACCATTCCATAGACTTCAGTTCATTAAGATAAGTTAAACAAGTTAACAACAACAGGCAACTAGATGCCTATGAGAGTGTAGAAAATGCACTTGCACTTCCCTACATCAGAGAATTATCAGAGAGAATAAGAAGAATTGGTTCCAAATACAACATCAGAACCTGCTTCAGATCTAGCAACACTATCCGTAGCAGCCTCAAGAAAACCAGGTCACCAAACGCGGACTGCGATTCCAATAATTGCATTTAACGAAAACCCTGTGAGTGCGGAAAATCCAATATTGGTGAAACTAAGAGGCCATTAAATGTTCGCATTGCCGAATACAAGAAACACACCCAGCGAGGGGAAACCAGCAAATCAGTAATAGCAGATCATTTTTGCACCCATCAACACAACATCGAGTGGTCCCAAGCTGAGATCATACACAGAGAGGAACATTGGTTCAGGAGAAAATTCAAGGAAGCCGCATACATGCTGCCCAACAATATATTTATCCAAGCTTGCGTAGAGATACGCAACATATGGAAACTCATCATCAAGCGAAAAATGGCCAACTCCCGCCAAACGGTCATCTCCCACTGAACCAGTGAAGCGGAAAAATGGTACTATTATTTCATTTCAGGTTATTTTTGCTTAATATAATTATTATTTTCAGCTATTTATTTTTAATTCTTCTTTTTCAGTTGTTTCGAGGATTTCAAATTATTTTACATATTAGACAATGGAACTCCCAACTAGTGAAATTCACATTTGAACTTTACTATCCTCAAATATTTTTCCCACTTTCCTCTGATAACAGTATCTTTAGGAAACTTATAAACTCTTATTTTGTTGCACCCGAAAGAAGCACAACGACCCATTTCTCTGAATAAAAACGAAAAATCACAAATGTTCCCATATAACCAATGTATCTTTTGATGACAAACACTTAGCGCCCTCTATGAACAATAAATTGACAGTTTGCTTCCCCATTGCGGCTGAAACGAATAGAATACAGAGGCAGCTGCCCAAACATTAACAGATATACAAAAGAATACTTCCTGCAAGGAAGCCCTGCGGCTTTAAGTGGAACTGTTACCAGTTCTCTTAAGCTGAAACAAATTCTGTCTTAGATGAAAGTTTCATATACACAATAGAGCGTCGATGAAATCAGTCAAGTACCAGACTTTGTTATATCTGTTATGCATTGACGAGAAGTAATACTCTGAAACCGGTCCTGCTACTGGAGAAGCATCTGCAACGATTTGCACAATAGTTTTTTCAGGGGTACTACACTGTGTAGAAATGTTCGGAGAGGTGAACTTTTTGATTTTCAATTCAAAATATTTAATTTCTGTAAAATTTTATGATTTGATGTATTTATTTCACTATTAATGATTTGTATATTATTACTATATTGTTTATATTTTTATTACATATATATTATTTATTCTTTGTTTACTAATGAAAACAATGTTGACAATAACAAATTATATTTTTGAAAATATTTGGAAAAAATATACTTCTTTCAAGGTTATGGTTCTTTTGATTCATCTTTCAATGTTGACAACTCCCAATATATAAAGTGAATAACAACCTATTTTGAAGAATTATAGGGAAGCATTTTTATCGATGATCCGCAAAACTGAATGTTAAACATAACTTACATTTATTGTTTAGGGATTTTCTGAGTTGATTGTGAACTCGTGAGATATATAGATATGAAAAACTGATGAATTCTTCATTTTCCTTGGGTTTTGATTTTAATGGAGTCTATTATTAGGCACCGATGAAATTTACAAAATTACTAGATTTTTTTTACGCTTTTGATGTTAAACTCGACTAATGCATACAAACAAGATGCATAAAATATCCCTAGTGTGATCACGGGGACCCTGTTCCCATGATAAATAGTTTATCAAAAACTATCGACATCTGGCACTCTTGATGAAGAGATCCTACAAGTTTCAGCCTCCTATTTACAAAGGTGCTGAGTATATTTGAAAGTGACACTGCTTGACAATGTCAAATGCGTACTCCAATGTTCAGTGTTATTTACATTTTGTAATAAATTTGTGAAAGATTTTTTACATTATGGTCCATAAATTAAACATCTGAATAAAATACGAGCGACAGATTTGGATTCTTGCTCCCCATCTATCTACATGTATACAAATTTCTCTCATTTCTCGCATCGGGAGTTTTTGACAAAACAAAAGTATTCAATTCTCACCTTAGTTTATTCGAATTAATGTTCAAAATGTTCGTTTATGTCAAATATGAAGACTGTTTACGAATTCATTTCTTCCATTATGAAATGTTCCTGAAGTAATTTTGTTACAAGTAGCTTTTTTTTTCATCCACGAGTTCTGAAATGAAATATGGTTGAGTATCTTACATTTAAAGTGTCGCATATCCCCTCAAAAACATCTAGAGACCTCATAGCAGATTATCTAGCGCCTACGTATCGGTTGGCGCTACGTAACTGACGTTACGTTTCAGCAAGGGGAGGTACCTCCTCGCTATGGAGGGTCTAGATTTTTTGAGGGGATACTTTATATTTAACTGTACATTACGCAATGGCATTAGTTTCAGAACCCGTGGATAGATAATGAAGTGCTTGCAATGAAATTACCTCAGAAACTTTTCATAATATAAGGAATTAATTTGTAAACAGACTGCATTATTGCCAGAAAGTGAATGATGAACATTTACTGGAATAAACTGAAGTTTTGCATAATTTTTTTCTTGAAAACATATTTATCGTTTGTTTGCAGGTTTTAAAAACAAATATAAAATTGCCAACTGCTTAGAAATGACTGATTCGATTTCTAAAAATAAAAGTGTTAAGTTAAAGAATTGAATTAACTATCAAGAAGAACTAAAAGTGGAAGTCTTTATGCGTAAATCTTTCTGGCTTTGACATCTGTATAGGACTTTTTGTATGTCCACAATGTATAATAAATTGCCTGAATATATTAAAAATGCCCCTACCAAATCCAAATTCTAAAACTCTGATAATTTTCTCTTCATACATTTATTTTATAACTCCACTGAATATAAATACAAGTTATTGACTGATTAGATATAAAAGGTTTATACTAAGCAGTAAATGTTAAAAGAGGGATGGAATTATATTTTTGTTCTGATATTATATTTTTAGGCACTTTAAGTTACAAAACTTTCTACTGATAGTGAAAACAACTTGGCTGCAGTGACTTGAATTCAGTTCAGAAGAATTTCATTCAGAAAAATCTTCAAATTTGAAATACATTTTCGTTTCTCTAAGGCAAGGATATGGCGACAAAACTTATAATGAAATAAAAAATTATGTATACTTTAAAAATTTAATATCACTATTTCACTGTGCAAATTAACAAATATATGGATTAGTAATAAAATCTACATATATTTAAGAAAAGTTACAAATATATCACAGCTAATTCTATATTTCAAAAATAAACCTCAGTGTCTTTTTGATTTAAGGATATGCAGTAGGCTGAATACATCCCTACTTAGGAGAAATTTTATATGTTGTGCCTAATAACTTGAGGATTTTACAGTAGATTTTACTAATACATCTGCAAATGAAATAACAAACAATAAAAATGAGTAATATATTTTTCTAATCAAGATATAAATAAAAACGTGATTGTATAAATAAAATTTTAAAACAAAACAATTTTGCACATCATTCAAACTTTGTCCATTGACTTTGCAAATTGACCTTATTTGTTTGAAAAGGATCAAAATTACTTTGGTTCGGAATTGTCGAAAAACTGAAATCTAAACCATACTCTTGCAAAAGATCCTGATCATTTCGACTGCACTCTATTTTTGTTCTCTGTTGAGAATGTGAATTGCTACCTTTCTGTTTCAAAGAATGGTTTTCGTACGAGTATACTGGGTTTGATATTGATAATGGAAGTTTAGAGGAATTACTTTGTAGTGAGGGTGTAGATTTCAAAGGATCAAAGTCATCTATATCTGATGTTGAATCCAACTTTATGAGGTCCTCTGTGTCTTCATTGTGCTGCAATAAAAATAGATTAGTAAAATTGGCAACAAAAGTATTTATTGGTAATTATATTTAAAGGGTAAAATCTTGGAAAATAGATCTGACAGAATTTAATATTTGTGGAAGATCAATATCATATATGTAAAAATATAACTAACCATAAATCAAAGCAAACAACTCGAAATTTCAGATCATCAATCGCCGATTTCCTTAAGAATCATAAAGTTAGCTGAGAAGTACGCTGTCTGTTCAAAAACTTAAGTGAATTTTCATTTTTCTCAAAAAATATTTTTCATCAATTTATATTTTGTCCCCTCCAAAGTAGTCCCTCTCAGATATAATACGCCGTCCTTTCAAGGGTCTCATCAATCTTGGTAACAATAAAAAGTCGAAGGGGGACAAATCTGGTAAATAGAGTGGCGCTATGACCCTGGACACAACATTATGTGATCACATTCTTTGAAAGACCATTTTTTGTGGAGGACTCGAAAATTCTTATTGTTTTTTTGACATATTTCAAAAAGTGAATTTTGGGGTTTTGATAACGGAAAAAATTTGTTTTCTAAAACCTAACCACTAAAGAAAGCTAAGTATTGAAATTCAATTTTTTTCAATTTGTACGCAAGATTTTTGAATACAAGTTACTGACTGATTGGAGTCTTCAATGGTTTATATTACGCAGTTACTTTTCAGTTTTCCCTTTCACATTGTTTGTGACATCAGAGATGAAACTCTGCTGCATCGACTATTGCAGATGGTAAAATCACTCCTAAAGATCTCAGGAGATGTGTCTGGCTCATGAGTAACAACTAATAAAATAAAAACGACTATATGCTTGGAGTGTGTAGGCGAAGCCTATGATGGTGATTAAAAGAGTTTTTAGAACATAGTGCTTTCACTGACTTAAAGCAGTGCAAATGATTGATTATAAAAACTGGTTGACATGAATGAATGTATGTACAAAACATTTTATTAAGACTGCTAGACACAAGGGCTGTATCACCCTCAATTATAAATTGTTGCAGAAATTTCAAATTTCCATGAAGATTTTTGACTTCTCAATAACCTTTCAAAACTTCATCTACTCCCTCCTTATCCCCCATTTATGATAATCTTCAACACTTGAGATGATTGGAAGTTTTTCGTAATTATTCATAGTGAAACAATACTGCTTAATCTTGACTATGAAATGTCATGTTGGTATTGCACCATTGTTTTTCCATCCCATTACAGATTAAATAGTTCAAAAAACAGAACTTTCCAGATCTCAAATTATGTTCAATGTTTCCTACACAAAATCATCCTTGACTCATCAAATTAGCACATATTTACAAAAGATTAAAAGATCATAGATTTGAAAGAGACCTGTACAATTTCGGTTAGTGTCTAGTGAGGGTTCTCAATTAAAAAATTATTATATTAATAAATTCTCGAAAGCCTCTGGTTATCTGGATCACGTTTTATTAATTTTTAAAATGCATCTTTTGAGTTAAGGAGTCACTCATGATCTGATCAAATTTTTTGGGAATAGAAAAATCAAATCAAATATACACTGAGTATTATGTTATTCCCCAGACATAAAAATCAATTTTCCAACACTCTTATACTTCCCTGGTTCCAAAACTGTATAATACTATTCCTGAGGAGATTCATACTTTTCAAATAAATCACTTGTTAAAAAAAATAGGTGTATTCAATTTTTCTCAACCATAGTGCTTTTGCACTTATCGACATTTTTCTTTATTTAACTATTACTATTATTATTATGTTGTGTGAAACCTTTCAAATGAATGAATAAAGTTATTATTATTATAGTCAAACAGGATTACCTCAGGAATCGTTACTGGGACCGCTGTTTTTCCAAATCTTCATAACCTAGCAGTGGTAAACATAATTGACAATGCAGATTATACAAACTATTCTGATAAAATTTTGAACACAATGACGCATTATCCGAACCCATGAATACAATCACCCATTATCATTCTAACACTATAACCTAATCATTCACTTTTATATTAGCTTTTGAAATAACAGAGAACTTTACATTTTTTTAAAGGTACTGAGAAGTCATAAACAAGGTATCAAAATGCAAAACAAGCTTAGCGTAATTCTTTATATACAATTGAAATCCACTATCGAGCAGCCTTAGTAATTAAAAGTTTTGCGAAAATGGCCATTACCTTCCGCCTAGGCAGACACATAGGAGGTGACAGTTTTACGATATCTACCGAATGCTGGTTAGCGACAAAAAACAAGGGATCTCCATTTTCACTGTGCCCACCACCAACGACAAAAGGCGTACTGCTAAAGAAATCCCTACTATCATCTCTAGGCGGCACTCTAGGAGGTACTGGAGGGGTGAGGAAAATATCGTCTGGGGATTGCAGGAGATTTTGGGTTTCCTGGGAATGACCAAGGTTCTGAAGGAAAAAGCGATTAGATGGTGATGCTGCCGTTGCGCTAATACGGGTACTCAATAGCCATCGATCAGGGCTGTTTACTGGTGAGGTGTTTTTGAAGTTTTCCAGGCTTCTTACTGGCTTTAACTGTAAGCGAAACAAGCAATAGAGACATTTGAAACAAATAATAACACACAAAAAACATATTTATACATTTCACGCATCAAATGTACTTGTTGAAAGTTCATATAAAGTATCTTTACAGATGAAATATGCTAATATGCTTATCAAATCATAATCTTTTCAACCAGAGTGAAATTGTATGTCAACAAAAATTACAAAAAATAATGAGAAATCAATGCCCTACTTGTTATTTTCAATAAGCAGATTGAAAATAAAAAAAAGCAATGTATAGACAATAGTAAAAATGATATTGAAATGAAGATTTGGGAAAAAAAATTGCACTGCAAATAATAGCAATCATTACTCACTGATCTATCTACAGGAGGAGTATCAAGGCGTAACTGTAATAAGTCTTCCATCTCATTCATCAAATCGATTTGGGGTATTTCAACAGGGCTACTGCTTCTTGGAGTATCCAATTCATCAGGTGATATTGGTGGAGAAGAGTGACCAAGCGGACTGTAGGATCTATAATATCATCGTGTTCACAAATTAAAAAAAAACTAATAATCCTATATAAGTAACACAAAAATACTAAGATATCAAATAGCAGATTTTTTTTATCGTCGATAAATAACCTTCTACAGTTGATTATCCAATATGCAAAATATTTTTTGGAAGCGACAGTTTTAGAAAGTGATAGAAGCAATATCAATTCAAACAGATAATTGAACTCACTACCAACGTGTCCGAATTTAGCGTCGTTAAAAATCTCTGAGTCAAGGTTACCAAGTGTGAATACTTTATACATTTAATCTGTGGGTTTTAGATTCCCATCAGCTTGGCAACATTGGATCAGATTTTGTAACTTCTTTTTGGATTTGGATTTGCATTGAAATTTTGCAGTTTTTGTGAGGAGATTCATCAAAGGAATAATAATTACATTTATTGCCCAACAAATTGTACAATCCCACTACTGGACAATATTAGAACAAAAAATATGTACAAAAACAGACGAATTCGGTAAAACAGTTTATGACAAGGAATATTACGTAGAATCACAGTTGCCAGCACCCAAGTGGCTCCAAAATAGCATAATAGTGACTCATCTTATACAGAAAAAGTGACATTAAGGTGAATTTTCCCAACCAATTCACGAAATTTTGTGAAAGCTAGTCGTAACAAAGGAAAAGATAAAATATGGAAAATTCAAAGATAAGCTTTAAAAGACATCACTTTTCACGTCATCAATTCTCAAAATCAAGAGGGGGTCAGGATAAGGTAGTTATGGTCGCATTTACTGGAGTTTTTCCCAACACCAAACCGTTATTTTAACACCTCGACACGTGTTTCGATCACCAAGTGATCATCTTCAAGAGGAAGATCAAACGTTTCTTGTAGTACTCCCCAGCCTTATTTCTCATAGAATTCGCTCCTGTTAACATTTCTTGAGCTGCTTTCATTACTGTCAATTCAATCTTATATGCATTTTCTAGGTTTTTGGCCATCTTTCAATTTGATGGGCGATTTTTCACTTTCACTGTCTCCTGATTCTCTTTCATGTTCTTGTTGAGACGACTCAAAGATTATATTTCAACCTCGTCCTCTTTTGTGGAGCTTTTTTCTATTTATATCAGGTTTCCATAATTATGTTTATGCAATTGACCAAATTGAAGGCATTGAAATTTAGAACATCTTTAATAATAAATCCAGTTTCACAGAGTATTTGGTTTTGTAGTATTGTTTGACAGTGCAAGAAAGACACTTGCACAGAAAGATGAACATAACAAGATGTATTGTAGAAAATATACATTTACTAACCGTTTCCTAATTTATTTAACAAATTTTGCAAGGTAAATGTCTGAAGGCCAGAACATGAAAGTAAGTTTTTTCTTCAAATTTGTCATTTCATTGTTATCATATTGAAAAATTATTATACAACACACACTTCATAGATTTACAACAATCTAAACCTATGCAATTGGGAAACTGTAGTTTCTATCAATGAATACAATCAATTGGGAAGTGGATATTTGCAGAATGTCAAATGATATTGCAATTTATGAAATTACCAACCTCTGCATAGATGAACTTTTTAGAGCCATTGCTGCATCTTTTCGGTATGTTGTAACAGCTGTTATTGTACGTCGTTTGCCAGTAGGAGAATTTGGTGCAGAATGGTGCTTCTCACCTCTGTCTAGGCCATTTTCCAACTGATGCGGGCTTTGATTGTCTTTCAGCTTGGAACGCAAACCTTTGTAAGCACTTTTCATCCCTTTACCACCATCTTTCACCTAGAAGAATTGAAATTTGGTGTTATTTTTAAAGAAATCTACAACGTCCACAATCGACAGCATGAAAAACTTGATGAAATTTTACTTGTGACGGAATATATTTCCCCTAGTTAATTTTGCTTGAAAAACCTCGGTGGAAATTGATTCAGATAATAAAGAGAAACGCACCGTTTTGACTGCAGATTTCATAGCAGGATTAGCCTAAAAAATTGAAAAGTAATTATCTGTCATTGTGAAAAAAGGAAGTCATTACCTTATCCTTTACACTTTTGAAAAATGCAGTTCCCTCCTTTTTCATCGTCGATGTCCATTCTTTATACTGTTGTTTCAATTTAGAACCTGATTTTGCAGAGTATCTCTCAATTTCAAATTCAAATTCATCTGAGAAGCCTTGACCTGTATTTAGCATTGTAAGACGTTCCTCTATAAACTGGAGAAAAGTAAATCAGTAAAAAACGTTAATATCAAACCCTTATAGTTTAGAATCGTGTCTAAATTATTTGGGACATCATATATGTATATTATATTGAAATTAAATCGTAAACTAACAACGGAATTATATGAATCTTATCATGTTTGAAGTATAAATCGGTAAAACAAAAAGATAAGAACTTCTTCAATGTTAGTACTATATTTGTTTCCATTAATTTTTTATTTCAAGAAATACCTCCCAATTTTGTATTTCCTGAGGAAAATGCATTTAAAAATCTGTTTAAAATCTGTTTTTCCGTTAATCAGCTGCCGCTCCCATACGAACGACAACTCTCAGAAGTTGAGAAACTTGTGCGAGCTAAGGACCAACGAGGTCTTACCTTTTAACGTGTGATTTCTAAC
>WOGJ01202553.1:0-11049 GCA_015342185.1 Leptinotarsa juncta | reverse complement strand
AGATGGAGTAGTAGAAAGCCAAAAACTTTCTTTCCCAAAAATTAATTACTCCTAAAAAATATAACCCCTTCAATTCAAGGAAAACATGTCTTTGAAGAATATAGATATGTATGCTTCAGAAAATCAACATATAAAAGTGAATTTAATATTGCGTCGCCAACACCAACAGAAGCAGCAGCACGACAACATCCATTCCAAACCTAACATCAGGTTCAGCAGGGGTACGAGAATAAAAAATGCAAAACAATGGGGATGGAAAAGAAACAAAAATGGTCAAACCCCCGCTCCAGAATCATTATTGAAACGTATTTCTTGTAAGTTTGAAAAAGGATGTCAGAAAGCCTGTAGCTGCAGAAAAGCTGGAATGCACAAATTTCAACGATACTTGTGTTAATTCCCAAATTCCATCGGATAATTACGATGAGAAAGAAACGGCGACTATTTTCGAAAAAACTTTCGATGAAACCGAAAACGAAGAGGCTCGTGGTGAGTCTGATAATCGCTTTGCAGATGATACGGATAAAATTTTGTTCTGCGATATCTCGATCGGTGCCTAAGACGAAGTTGTAACGCCTGGTCCATCAGAAACATCAAAGCGGAGGAAATTGCGCTATAGTTCTAAATAAATGCATCACATTTCGATTAGACCTACAGCGAAAACCACGATAAAAATTGTAGCTTATTATACGTCCAGGTGGCGCTCGTACGCCAAAAACTATTGATTTTATAAAAAATAATAATGAATGAATAAATTGTGGGGAATTTTGTCCAGCTGAATTTTGTAAATTATTGTTTTTCTCATGAAATGTGGCGGAAAGGAGATATTGCAAAAAATGTTATTAGGCGCCATTTTTTCAAATTGGCGGCGCCAGCGGAGGAGGTACGAGGTATCAAAGTTGAAATTTGAAAAGAGCATACCAACATCCATAAAATAACAAATTTTCAAAACTCTCCGAAAACTTTCCGGGTAAAACTACCAAATAAATGGACTAAAGTGCAGCTTTACGATGTGTAGGACTGAGCCAGGCCGGTCCTTTTAGTTCAGGTACCGTCACTTCGTGTTATTATTTACTTGGTGTGACCTATAAATTTTTGCTGCTATCATGTACAGTTATAAAGGTTACTTAACGATATAAATTAATGTATGGTTTCACAAATAATTGAAGATGGTATCCTCAGTTCCCAGTTATGCAGGTAATATTAAATTCATATTGATGATACATTTGAATTCTATAACGGCAGAAGATACACGACACCCATATAGAATTCCTCTCAAAAGTGCTCAGGTTATAATTAAGCGTTATTTCACGATGGTGAACATTAGTCGCTATGTATATGACGAGGCAAAAGTGTTAATACCCTTGAACTATCTTGGAAAGTTACAATCAATTGCATACTTATATGCTGAGATATAACTAACATTTCATCAATTTTTTGTTGGACAATATAGAAAAAAATCGTTAGTTTTCATTCATATTTTTTACAATATTCGTGTCTGATATCTCTGACGTATTTTTAAGTGAATAAACAGAAAAAAATTACGAAGCTTTAGAATAAAACTATCGCTTGTATGTGATATTACATTTAAAACTAAAAAGTATAACTCTATAGTATACACTATATAGTATAACACTATAGAAAGAAATTACAACTAGTGAATGTATAAATAAAATTGTAAATAATTATTTATTTTATATTTTATTATTTTTCTCCTTTTGAATAATTATGGTGAATGACATATTTAGGGTGAGTGTAGTAGGTTTGTTTGTAATAATTTAGGTGTAAACACATCATATTAAGGGTGTAAGTCATATTTGGGCTTTGTCATATTCAGGTATTCTCCTATAGTCTGTTGTCAGCTTTGCGGGTATGCATGCTATATACAAACGGTTGGTGTTTTAACTGTAATTACTTTTTGAAAATGACTTTGTAATAATAGTAATTTTGTATATAATAGAACTATTTATTTTTTTATATACTCTGGTAGCATATTATGTAGTCTAGTTCCAAGGTAATCTGAACATCGTTGTCCAATTGCTTTTTCCGTATTATACGATACGTATTATACGATATAAGAAAACTGTGGGAAGTTCTAATAATACAAAGACTTGTTCTCGAAGTTATCTATAAGTAATAAACTCGAAGAGTTCAAATACTTCAAATAGTTTCGTCTTATTCCACGAATACTATATTTTTCTCTGTAACATGATATTTCAGACGCCCCTGTATGTTTCTAAACATTATTCATTGATTTTTCTGTTGATGTCATTCAAATTTGAATTTCTGTGTAGGTGTGCTGCGTATTATTATGTGTTTTGTTGAACATGAACCCCATTTCCAGTTACTGTTGCAATTACGAATTGTAATGCATTCATTATGCAAAGAAGCATAAAAAATTTGACTTGAAATCACCATTAGACTTATGCACACTGGAGATAATGTCAGTAAATAAATATTTTGTGGGAAATAATGATAATCATCGATTTGATCTGAATTACTCATGATAGTAATAATGAAAATGATGCCCTCTCTACTCTCGAATCTCAAAATCACCCCGGCTTGCCCTACGAAGAAAAAAATCTTGTCCGGAAAAATGCAGAAAGCTGTCATTCTTGACTCATTACGTCTGCTTAGGGCACATGATTCTCGGACCCAGTGATCACTTACCCCACGATGTGATGAGTGGTCATCGGTTCATGAAACTTGCGCACCTTCCCGAATGTAGCCCTCTCAAATCTATAACACGCATACTACTGAGAGTAAACTGATCAGAACATGGAGATTTTAATGGTTTTCATGATGTATATCGCATAAATTGGACTCTTAAATGATTAACTCAAACAGTGGAAATACCTTAAGATAGTTGGTTGGGTAACATGATCAATTCTTTCTTAAAAAAACAATTGTTTTCTTGCCGACATTTGGAATTTATTTGAATTCTTCTTCAAGGCTCGAAAAGTAGTTTCTTCGAGTTAATATTACTATCCATTAACACGATCATGTTACCCAACCAACCTGTCTTCAGAATAATCATTGGATCACTGAACTAGTTGACCAATTGTAAATTTTGGGATTAAATTAGAAATATCACCGATTTTTGTCATAAATTCGTTCTGGAATTCCTATTGCAGAAAGCATTCATGTACCTGAATTGTGATCTAGTTACTGAAATCTGAATTGGTCTTAACAAACACTTCACCACAGTCAATTTTCTCCTATCCTAAGTAGAATGTATCTAATACAATATTTCTATTTGTGTCCCTAGTTGTATGGAAGTCATTGCACTTGAAAAACATTGATTTGAAGCACTTGCGCTTAGTGTTTTTGGTTTTAAAATCTGTTTTTTCGTTAATCAGCTGTCACCCCTATACGAAAGGCAACTCTCAGAAGTTGAGAAACTTGTGCGTGTTAAGGACTAACGAGGTCTTACTTTTTAACGTGTAATTCCTGACACGCCTTATTCTAAACGTAACGGAATTTTGATTCAACGGAGATCAAATTGAAGATGCGTAATGCACCTTATGCACGATCTTAGCGTATTATTATTTGAAAAATGTATCCAATGCCTCGAAAAATCAGTAGCTTTCAAGCCTATAATGCAATGTGAGTTACATAACTGTCAAATGAATACCTTCGATTAAAGATGGCTGCTAGATTCTAAAAGTGTTTCTAGCATATTGAACAATTTGTGAATGATGTTTTCCATAGAAAAGCACTTTGCATTTACCTATGGAGTTTGAGAAGCGAGGTTTGTAAATGACGACAAACAAACTTCTATGAAGTTATCTACTGAATGAATTTTAAAGTCATCTACAAGAAATTATTGGCATGTATCCTGAGCGAGTAAAGCAAGTGTAGGAATCGCTTCAAATTTTAATATTGTAATGTTCGAGATTTCTGAGTTTGATTGAATTGAATTGATGTTTGCGTCGAGAAGAGACCCCATGGTACCAACAAAATTAATACTTTTAATTGAAATCCGAAATGTGAATGTGTCGAATTTCAATTGTCATTTTTATTTCGTATTTTCCTATCTTTGGCACATTTATGTATCAGATTCAATTGATTTTTTATGTTTGAGCTATAGCAAAAGTTAAAACTGATGATGTTTCAAACGAAGATATTGTATGTAAGGTGGAACGTCAACTGAATCAGACGAGTAGCGGAAAGCACTGCTCCAATGAATAGATATGTCCTGCACTGATGAGAAGTAATACTCCAAAATCAGTCTGTAGGTAATTACTCGATTTATTTCAGCGTGGTCGAAGGCCGTGAATTTTTGAATTTTTTTCCTGACGTTTCGCTGGCACAAGTGTCCAGCTTTTTAAGAGATTTATACATCCTGAGTTATTATTTCCGATGATTGGATATCACCGCTGCGTAACGAGTATTTATGTTGACTCCTCAGGTAGTTTGGTGTGATAATACCATTACCTTGGTTAGGTCAATTTTGTATAGCGTATTTTTGGCACAGATAGTTTGATGTTCTAATACCTTTACCTGGATTATGCAAATTGCGGAAAACGTGTTCATGTTGACTCAGGTAGTTTGGTGTGCTAATACCTGTACCTGGATTAGATAAATTGCGTAAAGCGTGTTGATGTAGAATCAGATAGTTTGGTGTGCTAATACCTGTACATGGATTAGGTACATTGCGTAAAGTGTCTTCATGTTGATTCAGGTAGTTTGGTGTGATAATACCATTACCTTGGTTAATTAAGTCAATTTTGTATAGCGTATTTATGTTGGATCAGATAGTTTGATGTTCTAATTACCTGGATTATGTGAATTGCGGAAAACGTGTTCATGTTGGCTCAGGTAGTTTGGTGTGCTAATGCCAGTACCTGGATTAGACAAATTGCGTAAAGCGTGTTGATGTAGAATCAGATAGTTTGGTGTTCTAATACCTGTACACGGATTAGGTACATTGCGTAAAGCGTCTTCATGTTGATTCAGGTAGTTTGGTGTGTTATACCTGTACCTGGATTAGGTAAATTGCGTCAAGCGTGTTTATGTTGACTCAGGTAGTTTGGTGTGCTAATACCTGTACCTGGCTCAGGTAAATTTCGTAATGCATGTTTATGTTGATTCAGGTTGCCTGGTGTGATAATACCTGTACCTAAATTAGGTAAATTGGCAATGACATTCATTGACCCTTTTCTATCTGCTGTCATTCTGTTTGTTATTCTTGAAATCCTCAGAATGAGATTTCATATTCGATTGAGATTCATAGTCGTTTCTGCTGGGTTCCATGTTTCTGAATACACTTCAAATTGATGATTTGAAATCATCAAAATTGAATATCAATTCAATCAAATTGAATAAATCAAATCGATCGTTTCTTCAGAAAAAATCATAACTGATCCAAAAGTATTCCTGAATGAAATTCTCAATTCATGCAGAAATCTATCAACTTACAAGCTTCAGTAATAAAAATGACACATTTCAAATGATATTCAACATTTAATTTTTTAAAGATATTATATGACAAAACGTTACAGTCTGCATCTGAATCAAGTTTAAATTGAACTATATGACCGTCTACTAATATTTTCTCAAACCAAGATTTGTTCATACCTTGCTTGCAGGCATTGATGTACATGTGATTACTAGGATTCTGATCATTCTTGCGCACGTCTTCCTCCTCCAAGCTTCTAACTTGTGTTTCTTCTTTCCATTGTGGAGTATCATGTTGATTAGCTTCCTTTGCGTTATATGTTATTTTTCTTCTTTCATCTTCTTGAATAATATTGTGGGGGTCAAAATCTTCATCAGTTTTTTTTTTCATTTTATTTCTGAAACATGCTTTGGCAAAATTTCCTATTCCTTAACATGATGTACATGTTGGAAGGTTTTCACAGCCTTCCTCAGGGCATGAACTTCTTCTTTTTCTTCTGGGTTCAGTGTTTTTAAATGTTGTTTACTCAAGGCAATAGAGTAGTTTACAATTTTTGCAGTACTTATATCTGACTGTCTTATCAGCCTAGCTTGGATCTGTTTGTCATTTATATCTAGGATTAATCTATCCCTTAACTGGTTTTGCAATGCTCCTTTTCACAAATAGAACTGCACAACTTAGCTTGAAATATTAGATGTGTAAAGTATTGCTCTATCGTTTGTGTATCTGATTGAAGGAAGTTATTAAACCTGAATGTTTCCCAAATCATCTAAAGGAACAATTCGTTCAGGCCAGTCTCAATGTTGAATTTTTCCATTAGTATAACTTTCTTTGGAATGAAATACTCATCATTCGCTTTCAAGACATCTGCCAAGGTTTTCGTTTGCTCTGATGGTATTGTATTGAAAATATCAAGAAAATAATTGCATCTGTGAGCGGTGAATTGGTGCAGGGGTAGCGTGCCAGGCTCCCTAGGTGGCTCGAGAAGTTATTAACGTTATTAACTCAGGACACAAGGACATTTGACTAATAATATTTGTTAATTTCACAGATATGAATCATAAAAGATCTTTAACATGAAATTTTATTAGAGTTCAGAAGGATTGAAGAACGTTATTACTGATCATAAAATTTGTAATATTACTGTTGATTCAACTTGTCATGGAGTTTATTAATTAACTGATTAGTGAAAACTGGCTTCACAATTGATTACTTTCCGAAAAGTAAATCAAAATTGTTCAACCAAAGCTTTCAGATTTATCTGACTATTTGGCTCACTTCCAGATTTTACAAAACTATGGCAATAGTCCATCCTTCAGTAGATTTGATAACAACTGTGATCAAATCTACTGAATCACAACTGTGATAAAATTATTCTACATTTTCTGAAGTAGTATATTTGATGATAATTGAATGGTGTTTGTTTTGGAACCATTACAAATGTTTATTGTTTTTGAGGTGAACTTTTCAGTTTGCTTTCATTGCTTAGATTGTCTGCTAATGTAAATTCCTCTATATTTCATATCGAGGAAGGCTGAAAAGTTGGATTGTCGTTTTTAATATACGAATGAAATAGAAAAAATCACAAACACGATATATAGGAAATAGTTTCTGCATTTTTCGTTTCATAACTGAAATAGAAACGAATATAATATATTGAATAAAATGTTGGAGAATACCTATATCGAATAAGCATATCTTCAGAAGTTGATAGTTCGGATTTTTTAAAGCAAAAATATTGAAACATCAAGAAGCTCTACACTAGATAAAAGTTACCTATTGATTGTTTACTAAGTACTGCCACTTAGCACATAACCCACCTTGACCCATTTGGTAAAGATAAAATCCGTGTTGTGAACAGCACTTAAATAATTCACAAAAGTGGTTGGTAATGACATTAACTACATTTATTATATTCGCTGAAGTTATGACCCTATTATATTGTACTGAGCAAAACTAGTAGAAATATGAAATTGAATTAAGTATTCTTTGCAAGAAATATTGTAATTTCATTGTATGAAAAAAGTAATTCTATCCGATAGAACCTATTCATCACTACATTACTTCCCAACTAATCGGCATATAGAAAAAAGCCTTAATGTGAATATATAAAATATAGAAACTATTCACTTGAAGGTTGTATGATTCTCTGATTCTCAAGAGGTGTGAATGGAAATATTTTTTTGGTCACCCTGAGGTTGTATGTCACCTATCCAACATAACGCTCTCTAAACTCATTTAGACAAACGTAAGATACTCGGAAAGGAATGCTCCATCAAACTATTAGTTTTATCAGTTTTTCCAGTAACATGTCTAAACATGTAATTTTTACCAAACTTCGATAATTCATGGTCTACTTGATATTTTATTCATTTCATCGAACACTGCTCTGTAAAAAGAGACTTTAAAGCACGAACAAAAGTTCAGTGAACTTGGATGTAGAAGTTAGTGGTTTTCTGTTAGCGGAAATCCTCAGAAAAAGCTCCAATTTTGATGATTTTTTTCAAAGTTATATTTGTTCTATCTTCAAATTACTCCATCCCCAGTAACTCGTCCACAATATATCCATTTAGTATATTTCCATGTAGTCATTCAGAAGACTTATTTTTTAGTGCATCCTCTTTTGACTTTCCCTCTAACACATGATAGGTTCACGAAAGAAAGACGTTCAATACAGGAAATAGCAGCCACTAACGGTTTCTCGAGGGGTTTGTAGATGACATAATAAGGAAGAAGAAGTTTAGGTTAAGAATGAACGAAATGTCGACTTTCAGAAAGGACAAAATCCAAGACGAATACATCTCAGTTCCATACCACAAATATACGAGGAACTTTGGAAAGATTTTCGAAGATCTAGGTATAAAGGTAGTTTTTAAAATAAGTCATACACTACAGAGCCTTTTGGGAAGTCCAAAAGACAAAGTCGAGAATTCAGAAAAGTATGGAATTTACGAAATTGAATGTAAGGACTGCGATGCAAAATATTATGGACAGACAAAAAGATCTATTGAAGTAAGATATAAGGAACACTTAGCACACTTAAAATATGGGAGACCTGAAAAATCAGCAATTGCCCATCATATTTTGCAACAAAACCATTCGATAAACTTCAGCTCATTAATATTAGTTAGACAACAACAGGAAACTAGATGCCTATGAGACTGTAGAATCATGTAAACAAAATAATATTGTGAATAACTATGACGGACCAATACCAAATAGAATACTATATAGCTTGTTAAAATAATATTATTGGGTTTACTAACTATTACATAAGGACACATTGTAAAAATAAATTTAGGACAAGTAAATAGGCATTATTGAAATATACCTTGAAAATAGTTTTTTTTATATAGCTATAATCTTTAAATATTAGCCTCAACTAACTATTACTAAAGGACACATTGTAAATTTAATTTAATACATCAAAGTTGTGGTATACCTGTAGGGTATATCTGTATGGTACACTTGTATAAATAAATAGGGTAAGCTTTACAAGCCTTACAAGTTTTTCTAGTTCAATCTTCCTCTTGAAGATCTTGGTGATCGAAACACGTGTTGAGGTGTTAAAATGCCAATTTGGTGTTGGGAAAAAGTCCAGTACTATTCGACTCCTGATAGCCTACAGAAAATTGCTCGAACCAGTTGTTTTTCAATTTGAGTAAAAAAATATCCCAGTGATATTTGCAATATTTCAACTTCTATTCCTTTTTTTCTGATTGATTTAGCCATTACTTGATGAAGATCCATAGTAATTTCAAACACTACACCTCACGATTTGATCTCCACAAACTCAATATGAAAAATATAATCACAACATGTTTCGCTACCACAGTAGCTTTATCAAGTGTATGAATACTTCAAATTATTCTTACTTTAATATTAATATACTATTAATATATTAGTATACTAATATACTATTAATATACTACCTCAAAAAAATTACCTGAACCTCTACCTATGGTAGGTACCTGTTGAATTATGATTACCTAAAGCATATTACCTTACATCTACATCGACAATAATTCTTTTTCGGATTTTGAAAAAACAAGTTCAATAATGGTGATCTATTCAAATCCAGTTAGTCATTCATTAGAATGTTTGAATTTTCAAGTTTATTAATTTCCATTGCTTCCGAATGATTCAGTTTCAAACCTTTATTTTCTATATTTTTATAATTTTGAACTCTTCGTTAATTATATGATTTTTTATTAAAAGAAGATTTGAATATGTTGAACTTATTTTTTCATTTACATAGCTCACATTATATTCCTGGATTCGATTCCTAAATGTTCTGCGAGTTTGACCAATATATACCTTAGGACACGTTCCACACTTTAATTTATATACTAATGATTTATTGAATTTGGATGTTCTATCCTGATTATTTTAAAATAACTTTCCCAACGTATTACTTGTTCTATATTCAATTTTAATATATGATTTACTCAAAAATGAAGCCACTATTTCTGTTGTTTGTTATTGAAAAACAGCTTTGTTCACTCTGTGTATTATTTCAGCTTTGTTTTTCTTTTATGACTCATTGAAATATGTCTTATGTTTTCATAGAAACGATAAGTTATTGAAAAATAATAAAACAAGAAGTTTGAGAAGGAGTTTCAACTGATTTTTCAATTGCAAAACTTTTGTATTGCTACTAAACCTGAAATGACCCTCCTCACTTCATATAAGGTATCTTTACTAAAGGTAACAGGCAGATGTCGACCAGGAGCAGAATGCCGTTCCCGCTTCCAAATCCTTCTGAATTGGAGTTCAACACGGACTCGTGCATCCAGCTTCTTCCCAAAGACATATCCCAGAACAGCCTGTGCAGCAGCGTTCAAACCCCCATGACAGAAACGACAGACGACACGATATCTCCAGATGAATGCTGCAGCTACTTCCAGGAGAAACCTTGCGAGCAAACCGCCAGAAGAGGCTTCACCAACGCTTCCTTAGATCACTACCTAGCGCCGGATGCTCAATACGAGGTAAGTGTTATACTCTAATTGTGGTTTGATAGGCTGTTTGGGATGGGATATTTGTCATCCCATAATTTTCTGTTACCAGACTTTCACAACATCCATAATTCTAGTGTCACGTACAGGTCTTGAGAGTATCCTTCATTCTATGGTCGTTCTTTGGGGATGTTGAGCAACACTAGGCATTTCTGGTCTCTCAAATCGGATATAGGCTGCGTGTTCTTTGAATCGAATTTTGATTGCACGTTCAGACTGGCCAATACCCTTTGGTATTATTAAAGAGAACAAGCAGTTTTGGAAGTTACTTCAAGGTTAACAAAATATGGTAAGTTTTCCCTGTATCCAGTGAGGAATGGGCTTGTACCATGCTATGGAAAATGATACTGGTTGGCTTATAGACTGATCGAGTTAGGGGTATGTGTATCTGTAGAGTAGGAAGGGTGAGTGTAAGCCCACGCACTTAGGCCACATGTGACCCATTGTACATCCTTACGAGGAGTTGTCCTCCTAGGTCATCCTGTCCTTTCCAGGAAGGTGGACAGGTCGCTGGGAGACATCTTTATATCGGCAGGTGTAGGCCAAGACTCGCCGAACACATACTCTCTTATTGACGATAACTCCCGGCAATCGCACAGGACATGCCTGACAGTCTCATCTTCCTGTTCACAC
>WOGJ01202352.1:0-10436 GCA_015342185.1 Leptinotarsa juncta | reverse complement strand
GGGAAGTACATGTATCGTGATACATAATATTGATATGATATTTCAATGGCTGCAAAAATCGATGAAAAAACTACGATGTCCGTTTAAAAAAAATTGATGAAATCTAACGAATGAATCGTCGCATTGGTTCACATCAGATTATAACAACAGTATTAAAAGTCCCTCTGCTTTTTCATTCTTTGAAATGGAGGCTGTAGAGCTAAACAGACTACTGATACATGTGATGTACTATTTGGAACCTTTGGTGTAGTAATGAATATTATTAGAGTTTTATCCCAACACCAAACCTGTATTTAACATCCAAGTGTTTCGATCATCTTCAAGAGGAAGATTCAATAGTTCAATCTTCCTCTTGAAGATGATCACTTGGTGATCTAAACATGTGTCGAGGTGTTAAATTAATGGTTTGGTTTGGGATAAAACTCTAGGAATATTCAATTACTTATATTCTCGATCTGAAAAGAGTTTATTCCAGTTCGCCAGAAAAGAAACCTTTGTCCAATCCAACCAAACTTGTAGGGTCTTACCGTTCTCAAAATAGCACCAAAGGGATAAGCTGAAAAAAATGGCTTGTATTACAGGTTTCAATCGTTAAATTGTATTTCTCAAAAAAACCTACCAGCAATCAGAACCAGCCAGTAACACCATCCAAATTCAAAATTCAGTTTTGCTCCTTCAACGTGTATGATTAATGGAGTCTCTGGTAACATTCCAAAATATCCACAGACTGTAGCAAGTAGCAAAAATCCACAAACGGTCATTAAAAGCGCTCCGTATCGTGGAACTACTATCAACATCAAATTCATGAGCAACCATATGGCAAAAGATGTCCTATTGAAAAAAATAAAAGTAATAATAATAATTTAGAGGAAACTGTCAATGAAATAAAAATAATAAAAACTACGTGAAGCTATGATGAAAGAAGCACAGAAAATTGATAAAATTTCACCTGGTGGTTAATACCTTTCTAACAGATAAGCTTTCAGTATTTTTTTCATTATTTAATTATTGTAAATTTTTGGACCAATATACTCTGGCCCGAAATAAGTCACTTTTATATCAAAATGGATATATTTTTAGATTTTTTTGGAAGAAAGTTTTTCACTTTCTAGTTCTACATATTCATACAAAAAATGTGGAAAACTTTCGAAGAAATGAAGTCGTATTGACTTTTTAAGAATTCTTCTAGAAGAATTCCAGAATTGGAAAAGTCATTGTTAATATATGATGTCTTAACCCAATTTCCTGAAATGCCTTTTTTATAATTGAGAATTGGTATTGACCAGAGTCAGTTAATGAGTATTCATTATTTTCAAATAGATTCTAGATTTATATATGATGTTTGTTTTAAGGGAAGAGTGGTAAACTTCAGCAGAAAATGTACCCATTGTACAAAAACGCATTGTACGATTCAATTGTGAAGAATAGGCATCACTTGATTTCAAAAAAAAGTCGAATGCAAACCGGTTCAACATCAGGAACCAAAACTGCGTATTCTTGTAATCGTCGGAAGAGCTTGAGATCACAAAGAAGATACCAAGAATCCTCAGTTTTGATATAGAATCCTTTTGCATTTGACCCTTTTTCGCAACCAAGTGTTGCCTACCCTCCACACTTGGCTGAACGGCACCGATGAAGGCTATTAAGTGAAAACATGACTCCGATCTTTTCAAAATTGATTTCAATCTATGCGCCACCAATAAAAAGCTCTTTCAGCCTGTTGGGCATCGTCAGTACCAATTGAAGATAGAATATGAAGAACCAAAAGTGGTACTTGAAAAAAATACCTTGTGGTGTTTTTTCTAGGGAGGTCAACTTCGGCATTACAAAAACGCATTGTTGTACAAGTGTGAAGGATAGGCAATACCTGGTTGCGAAAAAAGGGTCAAATGCCAATGGCTGTACGGCACCGATAAATGCAAATTGGTCACAAAACATGAAAAAATGAGTATCATTCCGATCTTTCCAAAATTGATTTGAATTTATGCGCCACCAATAGAAAAAGCACTTTTAGTCTACTAGGAATCATCAGTACCGATTGAAGACAAAATGTGAAGAACCGAGAAGGTACATGTACTTAAAAAAAAATAACTACGTATGTATGGTGCTTTTTTAGGGGGGTCAACTTCAGCAGTTCAAAAACGCATCGTACGATGGCATTGTAGGATGCAAGTGTGAAGGATAGACAACACCTGGTTGCGAAGAAGGGTCAAATGCAATCGGATTTAACATCAGGAGCCAAAACTGCGGATTCCTGTCATCGTCAAAAGACCTTGTGATCACAAAGAGGATACCTAAAATCCTCAGGTTTGACTCCTGATGTTGATTCCGTTTGCATTTGACCCTTTCTCGCAACCAAGTGCTACCTATCCTTTATACTTTGCTGAGTGGTACAAACGAAGGCATATTTGTCAGAAAATATTAATACATTATTATGCCGATCATTCCAAAATGGATCTCAATTCATAAGCCACCAATAAAATACTGTTTTAGCCTATTGTCATCATCAGAACCGGTCAGACGGTCCTCGATTGAAGAAAAAATGTGGAGAACCAAGAAGAGTACTCGAAAAAAATAACTGCGTTAACGCAAGCGAGACATAAGTGGAACCACTTAACGGTGTGACACGCAAGTTGACAAGTTTTCATGTAGGCGTTGGTGGTTTAGACTGCTACCAAGCGTCGACAATCGACGTTTAGGAGTAAGCAGATTGAGGCCTCAGCGTCAAGTCAGAAAATTCTCACAGCATGTCACTACCTGAAGAATAGGCCGATTGAGATCTCAGTGTAGATATATTTTCTTGAAAGCTTCAAGTCGAAGCCGAAACGTCGAACAACTGAAAACACCAGACGTGGTTAAACCCGGACTTCAGATTATCACACATCAGATGGTAGAAATGTTTTAAAAAACTATCATTCGCTCGAAAACTATCTGCATCTGATGTCTTGGTGAAAAAAATATCAAACAGAGTACAGATCTGTTGAAAGAAAATGAGAGTGCAATATGAATGGGGAGTAATAAGTTCAATAAAAATTCGCCTTAAGACCTCAGTTTATGCTTGAAGAAGCTCTTGTATATCGAAACACGTGTCGCGGTTTTTGTAAAACCGTTATAGTGAAAATCATACAATAAACTGTATTGATTAGTTTTTTAATATGGATTTTCAACAAGTATCGGGCAGTTCTATTCAAAAATCTGTCTCAGTGAATTCTGAACTCAGTCAAGCTCTAACAAAATCGGTACTGGGAACACTTGAATCTTCCAACACAATATAGTGTGATTGATCTAAAAGTGAGCATGGCACTAGAAGTGTATTCTACATTCAAAACAAAAATGTTATTTCTCAATTCCACCTTCCCAATAAGACTTCGATTTCATGCTCTTTTATGGCGAAGCTAGTTCAGTCATTTTATCGGATTCCACATCTGTCCTTCTCTCCTTACTAACTACAAAAGACATATAATCAATAAAAATTCACTTATTTTTTAAATTATAAAAACTTTAGAGTACTTCTTCAGTAATGAAATTGACATTGTTTTCATTTGGATCAAATGGTATTGCCGGAAATGAAAAAGTAGATGTGACAGCGAAAGAAGCCACCTCTCTAGAACTGATATCAGGTCCCCGCAAGATATAATCCCAGACGTTAGGTATGAAATACGACGGAATGAGGGAAGACTCTGGAAATAATTTTCTTCTAAATAAAAAAAAATATTCAATAATCTACCCCACTATCCCTAAAATTATCCCCCAAATAGACAACTTCCATTTTTCAAGACTTTACGCCATGAACCATAGTAAGTTCCTTGCACATCTGACCAAAGTAGGCATTGATGTAATTCCATTATTCTCAAGTGATAATTTTTTTAGCGGATATAAATTACATCTTATTCACATGTCCCAACTTCGAACTATACCGGACGGATTTCTTAAATAATTTGCTTTCTTCGAATGTTTCGTTTCCAACAATATAACAGTCCTTTAATCTACACTCAATAATAAAATATACAACATAATTCTAACATTCATTATTAAATGTAAAATATCAATATGAAACGTAGTAACTCAATTGATTCGAAAATTCTGTGGAAAATAAACACCGGTTTGATGATAAAAATTAAAATCGGGATACGTTTCACATTGAAACGATGAATTTCTGGAGGTGTATAACTTTTTTTGATAACAGGCCTATGTGTGTATTTTCTAGAAAAGATATGACATCGAAGTCTTCTATTCATCAAAATTATGAAATGTGATTCATGTTTCGTTCGAATAGGTGTAGCGGAAGATTTTAAAAATTCAAAAATTAGAAAAAAGCCGACGTGACAGTAGAAAATTCAAATTTGAATAGAAGGTGTAACATTGGAAATCAAGCAACTCTTTTAAGTTTTTTGAAATTTCGAGTATAGTAGTACAGTGGTAGAGTAAAACATGAAAAAAAAAGCTAGCGTTTGTTGCTTATTTCTCGATCACAAATTTACTGCGGAACCATTGATAAAAAACGTCCGTACGTTCTGGCCTTTTTTGTGATATATGTTCAGTATTCAACGATTTCACATCTTTGTGCTCCCCCTGTATTCTTTCAATGCACTCTCATGTAACTGGATACCACTTCCTCAGTTACTGATACAATATCTCACCTCTTACTTCATACATCATTACAGCGTGCTCCACTTGAACTTTTTCTTTAAAATTGTCTTCCTGAGTACATAATCCGGTAACTGACAGGAAAGAGAACAAGAATCGAAAGGGAGGGTGATAAAGCCGTTATTATAAATTGCACACTCCACTTAATAGGCGAAGCATATTTTGCAACCGCCCATAATTACCTGATACGTTCTTATCTCAGCATTACGAACATTCAGGCGAATAAGTTATGCCGGTTGTCTCCGACAGAAATTCAAATGATAATATTTTTGCACTCGAAGGCGCATACCTCGATAAGAAGGATGACTATTAACGTTCATTATCTAACACCTAGCAAGCTTGAGAGTCATTAAGAAACTTCTGAATGTACTTTCGATCTTGCAGAACAGTATTTTTTGACGTACAAATCATGCCGCGTCAGGTATCAAATGAGTAAATTGTCGCCAACCGGATGAGAAAAAGAAGAAATCGGAATTGTAACAGTAAATATTCTAAGCAAGGCACGACCTCAAAAATGCAACATCCCAAAAACACAAGATTGCAGCTCAAAAAGCTTAAACTCTGATGGGGGTATCACAATTCTTCCAGCGAGAAATGCCACCGTACTTCTAAAAATGGAAGAATGTAACAGCAAAATCAAAGAACTACTAGATCCTTCAAACTACCGCAAACTCAAACGGCACCCAACACAATCGTGGTTGAAAACTGATGATAAAATCTTTAAATCATTATCAATGTGAAACTGACCATTCTAAGATTTGAAGCCTTTCCACCTAGGATCTACTATCTTTTGAGAGTACACAAAACCAAGATGTCACTGAGACCAACAGTCAATGTCCCAAGCTCGCCGACCTACCACCTGGAGGAGCATCTGGTGAGAAAGACAGCTGATCAGCTTCGATGTTGTGTCCTTGTCTACCATGTCTCACAGGGACTTTCATCCAATGAAAAGGAAACTTCTGTGACCAACTAGAAAGCGTGGCGTTGGGAAATCCACTCAACCCAGTGACAGCCAACTCTTTCACGGGACGTTTCGAAGAGAAGGCAATTGACACCTTCGAATCAAAACCGAGTTTGTGGTTACGTTACGTGGATGACACCTTCTTCATCTGGAAACATGAAGGAGACGCTCTAAACCTTTTCCTTAACCATTCAAACGCTCAACACCCAAGCATCAAGTTCACCATGGAAGCTGAGCTGGACCAGCAGATGTACCTACTCACCGAAAAATGTGGGCTACACTAACCCACAAAGTGTACCAACAAATCCACGCACATGGATAGATACCTGCACGCACTATCAAACCACCATCCCAGTCAAGAAAAAGGAGTCATCTCTTCTCTAACTGAACAGGCTCAAAGAATATTTGAACCAGACAATAAAGGAAAAGGACTGGAACGTCTTCAAGTGACGCTCGAATGGATACAGTGTATCCAAGATAAACAAGGCCATGAAGCTGAAGAGTTCCATGTGTACCATGGAAGGAGTCTCAGATGGTTGCACGAATCTATCTACCATATATCCCTAGGGTCACAGACAGAATTGGAAAACTCTTGGGGAAACACAATATTTAAGCGATTTTCAAACCAACCAAGAAGATACAACAAAGTCTCAGAACCGAACCCACTCTTTTTGATCAAAATTGAATTCGGGATAGGTGACATTAGGAAGCCACAATGAGACTAAAATTATGGTGTAGAATACGATTGAATGAATTGTTTTTTTCTGTTCGATTCCTTCAGCTCAGCTTTAAGCTCGGGTCTAAGTTGAATGAAAATTAGGGTTAAATTATGACCCAAAAATAAATTCAAGTTTCAAAGTGTTTCACCAGGTATTTCACATAAATTCTTCAATGATATTTTTCAAATATCCACCTTTGACTGACAAATATGATTTAGTATGATTTATTAATAGACTTTTGCTTTTCCTCCGCTTTCTTTTTCAAAAATGTGTCGTGTTTTCAAGACAACGGAAAACCGAACATTTAACAGACAATGATATCTCAATAATTTAGAGCATGTATTGCCTGATGGACAATTCAAACTATTGCTGTTCAATGTAAAACACGTTATCTATAATCAAGTTTCAATTACTGTTTTTGGCTGAGAGACATTTCGAACGGTCAATTATAAAATAGTACTCTGTAACCCCTTCAATTCCTTCGTAGTCATCGAAATAAATCTCAAACAAAAGCGGGCCAGAAACAGAACCTTGTGATACCCCCAGCTTGGTTATACATATGAATAACCGTTATTCATCATTCGCATTTCTCCAAGAACGCCTCTGGTAAAAAAAACGCGAAGAGGACTGTGCTTTTATTGATTTGCTTCCGCTCTCTTTGTGTTTGTTTGAACGGAGCAACGGGGCGCCACGATGCCTCTCGCTATCGGAATCCGACGTCTGTGCGGATGTTCGAGCACTGATTTTCACTTACTCTAAAAATACTTACGGTTGTCCTCTCGTCGTCTCGATAGGTGGGATTCAGTTTTTATTTGCGTTGACAGAAGATGGAGATAGAGTAAAGGAGAGCGAGAAAGCGTTCTGTCGATGGTGTTGATGGCCTCTCGTCGAAGAAAAAACTCGGTCTCTAAGCTTCTGGATGGCTTCAAAGTGGAGAATGAAATCAGATAAAGACATGAGAGACCCATTATCAGCAGCAGAGCTATATCGTATACCCTGCACTTATAGCAAGGTATACATCGGAACCACCAAAGGATCCATGGAAACAAGACTGAAGGAGCATGAAAGAAACTGCACGCACTAAGTGAAGGAAAAGACAGAATTCTATTTGAAAATGCGAAACCCATTGCCCATAGCCCACTAATACGGGAGACAATAGAGATCCACAAACACACGGATAATTTCAACAGAAAAAAAAACTGTTTACCGCAACCGAATATGAAATGCCATTCTAAGAAGTTCAAGAATATCAAACCGCATGACGGCAGGTAGAAAAAAGTAGAAGAATGTTATTGACAATAACCTAATCCAGGTACATGTATTATCACACTACACTCCCCAAGTCGACATCAACACGCTTTACGCCATATATACTAATATAGATATTAGTACACAAAATACCTGAGTCAACATAAATATACTTCACGCAGCCATAATATCCAGTCATCAGAAATAACACAGGATGTATGAAGAAACTAACCACTCATGACAGCGAAACGTCAGGAAAAAATTCAAAAATCGACGACCTTCGAGCTCAAACAATAGTGACGGTAAAAACATTTCACTACAGAGCATATATTTCTCTGAATTTTCATTAATGAATCACAGCATCATAAGATGCTTCATCTTCATCATCACACAAATCAGTGTGTCACTTATTTCAGTACTTACCAGAGCATGATAACGGCAAAATACCCAGCGGCTCTATATCGCCCTCCCCATGCAAGTCCTTCTTGTCCCACAGTGAAATATTCAGCTACAGTGAGTATCGGAAATGGAAGTCCTCTTACTAAAGCTTCCTTGAAACTACTCCCCATTTGGTAAGAGTCAAGCCACAGGAATCGTTCATTAAAATCTATATCAGTCGTCCAATTGTTGCTGGATCCTAAAAATCATCGATTCGTTATTCAATATTATCTTGCAGTTCTTTCATGTACAATATATTACATTAGCTTAAAAAAAGACTCTGTGGAATCCCATCTAATTTTCCTATTCCAAAATTGCAAAAGGAAACAACCCAGTGTCTTTTGTGTGTTCTACAGTTTCGGCTTCTTATATGTATAAATTCATTTTATTTGAATGGGTGGCATGAAAATTTTTCTTCACAAGATGAACAGAATAAACAGAAGATGACACAGTGTGTCATCTTCTGTTTATTCAATCTGTAGCTTCTCAATTGCTCCTCGAATCGAATCTCTAGTTGTAACTGCAGCCAGGCTGTAATTTTTAACTTAGATTCGTAATTACATGACTCGAGGACGAGGTAGTAATCTCCCTTGTCCCCAAGTCTCGTTACTATCTCTATGCTTGCTCTATTCCACTGTTCGCACAGCAACCATATAGCTGGTAACGAGACTTGTTTCATTTTTGATTTATATCATACACACTCGATAACATCTTTATCTGTATTCATATCCTGGACCCGAATGTCACGTAGGTATCTATAGCTGCCTACGTGATCATGTTAGATGTAGCCTGGAAATTCTGGGTCTTCTGACTGGAACCACAAATGTGCAGTTGGCTCCTGTTGTTGGCTCCGTGATGGCTCCGTTCAAGTGTGTTATTTTCTATTTTCGGCAAACAAGTGTTGCCTATCTTCGCAATTTGCTGCACCGCACTGATGAGGCCAAGAACTCGAAACACGCGTCCGCGGTTTGTCCCCCTTTTTGGAGTGTTGTGCTTGCCTTTTGATAGAATAACTCTTTAGTTTTCATCCTTAGAAAATATTTTTAATACTGGTTTTTACCAGGTTAGCATAATCAGGAAATCACTAAACAGTTTCAGTTATCTCCTGATGATAGTAGGGGAAAAGTGTTTATTATGGTGTGGAAAAAATGTTCCCGAATGATTCTATCTAGCACGTTCGAAATGATTTTTTATTAATTTTGAAAAGTCTACAATTCAATAGAATTTTTTTTTGGCTCGTAGGGTCTTAACGTTTTTTTGGTAAATTTTGTTATACACATCTCATGCATTTAATCAGGAATATTGACAGAATTCACCAAAGTAAAATTTAGATCTAGATTCAGCAGAGAATATTCTTTAGGATAAAACTATACCTTTCTACTTCTTCATATTCATACAAAAATGTGGGATTCCTCCATAGAAAGAAAGAAAGCATTTAATTCCAAAATAGACTCTATACATAGATCTGTATAGTAAGTAGCAGAAAGTAACTTTCAGATACAAACTGGAGGTGAAAACCCCTCTTGAGACAACTACTTCCATGGGAACTTCGAATTACATGAAAGAAAAAATACTTTCGAAACAACTTTTTTTATATGGATACAGAAGTATACAAAAGCCCTTTTTTCTATTCAGTTCACACCCCAAACATTCGTTTTGAGATAAAATCAGATATCATTCGCCAGATTACTACACAATATAATATATGAAAGAGATAAAACTTCACTGACATTAAACACTGTCATCCACAATGTCAGATATTCGATGTTTTGGAATGAGACACTTGTTTCATTGCCTCTTCAGCACCAATATTGATAAAATTACAAGATGAAGCATTCAATTCATCCATAAAATTACGACTTTATATCACGACTGATTTGAATCTATTGATTTCATTGATGACAGTGAGAAATGACATTCACTCATCATTTAATTCAATTCCAGCCATAGAAATCTTGTTTAAATTGAAAGGGATATATTTTTAGGAGAAAGTTTTTGGATTTTTTGTATGAAGATGGCAAAGTAGAAAGCCAGAACCTTTGATGGCCTAGCCTTCAATTTATCATTTTAACGGTTTGAAGGAAATAATATAGTAAAAATTTCATATCTAACCTTGTAAAGTAATATTTACATGATTAAGTCCTACGTAAACACCAATGTCAGCTATCACTTTCTCTGTCGAAAATGCACGGTAGGTGCTCACTGTGGATACCCTGGACACATGCCATGCTGACCCGTACACTGTAACTAAAAACAAGTTTTCTGAAATTCTTTCACAAAATCCAAAATTAAATGAAAAAGTTTCCTTTCATGAAATCAAAGCAACGCGTACTGCAAGTCTTGATATTATATACGTTATCAATTTCAATATTCAATTTATCAAACACAACACAGAATGGATGTTTACAATAATCGAATACAGT
>WOGJ01201954.1:0-11217 GCA_015342185.1 Leptinotarsa juncta | reverse complement strand
GAAGAAAATGACAAACATCCAACACCAACCTGTACAAACTAGTACAGGGAACGAGATTGGTGGAATGGGTGTCGTGAGAAGATGGAAGAATAAACGCAATAAGCCCAAGAGGCTGCAGTGATTTCTGGAGAGTTTGACTAAGTGGACAAATCAGGCAGCTCCCAAGGGACCCATTGCACGTGGGTGTACAATTCAATGCCTCGCAAATTTTATGCATCAAGACTATGTCCGTCTCAACATATTATTTGTGGCGCTTGTATTGGGATGACGCATAGGTAAAAACTATGTTCCCAATTTTATTGTTAGTAAATTTTTCAAAATCCAATAAAAACAATGGTCGTGGCATCACTACCATGTGATATGAACTTGGCAACAGTGTAAAACTTAATCATATAGCCTTATATAAGTCTTCTTCTTCCTATATTTTTGGTCTTCTGACTGTTCGTGCCACATAGCCAACTTGTTTGGAGTCCATTGGATTAATTTCGAATTTGAGAAGTATTTCATATACGAAAAAGACTTTATTTCGGAATTTTGTTAAAGAGGTATTTCATTAAGTAGTTCGGATTGAATAGATATAACGTTTTTTCATTCATGTACTCTTTTCTGCGTTACAAAAGTCATATACATTTTGTAACGTGGGTTGAAAAGGGAGGGAGTAATTCTTTATGGTAGTGACACCACAGCCATTTTTGGATCTTCGATTTTCCCTTGAAATGGAAAGAAATCGGTATTAATTCCTGATGATTGAATCATTTTATTAAAAAAGTTCCTTTTTCTGAAAAATGTAAAGGTTTACTATATGCCAGTGTACATTGGATCTAATGTAGAGTTGATTCTCTTCAAGTACTTGACGTTGACGTTTATCATGCAGTACAGAATGAAGTTGAGTAAAAGAAAATCATTACGTATCACTATTTCACTAACTGACTGAGGTCAGTTAATTTTTATCCAGAAACAGACAAAATGAAAATATTCAATATTTGAGTGGCATAAATGACTCATACAACTTTAAATTCAATTCAACTGGTAGAGCTGAATATAAAAATATGCTACAATTTGAGTGATTTGTTGTTCAAAGAGGACAAAATACAATGGAAAAGTTGAAAGCAAGCTATTCATTCATTGATAAAAATATTGCGTTGAATCTGATTTTATAACACTAATGCAATTTTCAAAAAAATGGCTGGAAATCAAAAGTATTTGATGCAGCCTAGAATACTTTCTCCAATCATTTTTTTTCAATATTTTGAAAAAAAATACTTCTTTTGGAATTTCTTTCGTAACCAAAATGGAAATTCATCACGGTATAGAAGGGGAAAATGATCCCGAATATGCAGATCACACAAATCAATTGGTCAATTGGGAAAAATGGGGTTTTTAAAATTGAATAATTAATGGAAACATTTCAGAGTAAAATGATATTTAAAGTTCATATTGAAATATCTGGAATGCAAAAAACAGTTTTGAGTCCAAATAGGAATCAACTGCCTTTTTTATAATTGTTTTTATGTATATATAAAAAATATCATTTAATATTCTATTAATTGGTTACTAACATAGATATATATATTCAGTTGAGGGAACAAAAAATTAAATTCCTTCGTAGGATGTCAAAAAGAGAATATTTCACATATTAATATAACTCATATCCATTCCAAGTCTAGAGATTGTTTTCTTATATGGAGCGTCGTTTCATGATGAAGTGAATCTACACAATCCTTACGTCAGGCATATATATTTCATTCGTTCAGTTAGATATAGTTTGGGTCAGTTGGGGCTATAAGTGAATTTTCGAAAATTTTTACTGGATCCTGCCTCTGCAACTGATTCATAAAACTCCATACCACATCCTGTCCTGCATTCGTTTTCCGAAAATTTTGTTTAGCATGAAATTTGAACAAATTCGGATATATACAGGGAATTATACTTATATGCCGCTGTTGAACTGTCTGTAAATAAGCTTCATCTGTCTCTTTTCAGCTGTCCGCTATATTCACCATCTGATTGTGAAAGCTGTAGTTCACTTTTTAATTTTTCATTCATCGCTTGCTATGTTTCAGAAAAAAATTGGTCAAGTTGTTTTCACGTTCCTAGTTTTCATTTGGAAA
Organism: Leptinotarsa juncta; assembly: GCA_015342185.1. Lineage (NCBI taxonomy): Eukaryota > Metazoa > Arthropoda > Insecta > Coleoptera > Chrysomelidae > Leptinotarsa > Leptinotarsa juncta. Next base: position 9,106 of record WOGJ01201954.1, on the reverse strand, counting down.
CACTTTGCTAAAATACAAAGTCAAGTCAAATAACTACATTGCATTCACCATATATATATGTAAAAAAGCACCAAATGACCTACGTTTTACATGCAGAACATTTCGTCATAAGAAGTCATCCATTATTTCGACATAAAAGTCCCACCATCAATGCCAGTGATGAATGACCCTTCAAATAGTCCAAGCTTTTATATCGACCACCATTCACCTCCTGTCTTTCTCTACAGGCAATTCGATAATACCAGAAGTCAACAGTTCGTTCGGTGGTTGATGTCGCAGCTTGGCTATCTCCTCCTCTTTTGAGAGTCCCATTTATCATTGAGGTTTGGTACTCTCCTTATTATTGCCATCGCTAGAATGCTGATATAACGATCATCTATGACTAACAGTGAGTCAGAATAATTATTTAGCGTCAAGGCAAATCATCTCATGATAAACTTCGCTGTACTGAAATCTGTTTTTTTCGTTCCTCGATCATGTAGATTCTACAGGTTTTGAATCTGAAGTACCCAGAAAAGACCTGGAAATCGTCATGAGTTGCTGAAGATCAGAAATAACATTGAGTCAAGGGTACGCTTTCTATATAGTCCTCAAGGCCATGCAATTAGGAGTCAAAAATAGACGTCATATGACGCGTACATAGCTCATAGTCATTTGTAGTCATTCAAGGTCAAAAGTGTTGCGGGTTCGAAGCACGAAAGGCCAGATAACGTAATTCGGGGTCATCCAAGGCCAAACCGAACTTAGTCACGGTCTTTTGGCATGGTCCAAGGTCACTTCAAGGTCAAGTGGTGGGAGTAGGACTTCGGATCGGTATAAATCAATTACTGTGACGGTACACATGGTACAAATACCCTCTAGAGGTAAATTAATAGCTAAAGGCCCCTGAGACAACAATATTTACCGGAGCAAGAGCAGAAATGACGTCAAAAAGCTCCGATGTAGGAATAGAGAACTATATACCATTATGCTGAACGAAGAATCCAGGGAAAAGGTCTCAGCAGAAAAAAAAGGATTGTCGCTAAAGGCAATGTATTTGCTTATCGGTAAAGTTTTGAAGAACGATGCTATAGAAGTGAAATTCGAATTAACATGTTCATATTCTCTGGATTCTTCATCATTAGGTATTTTTGTCCACACTTGAAAATGGCTTGAGGGGCAACGCCATCTCCAGAACCTTCTCAAATTATACTCTTCCATTTATTCGGAACAGTTCGAAAAACGCTTGGAAAATTGTGGAGGAACTACCTCAATTTATAAGGTTTTCTATGTCTTAAACATATTGATTGAACTATGTATGTATAAAATCGTTTTCATTATTATAATCGAGATATCATCACAGACTTTTGCAAAATGGAACCGTGAAACCAACGTGCACCAATTTTCAATAACACAAACTACAAAAACCTTCCTTCCCATCCCTATGAATGCGCCCTGATTGCAGACTCTCACGCTGCTTTCGTGTTCCAGATTTCCACCTGGCGTCCCTCCAGGACGAAGGATATGCATTCCACCAGGCCATGGGGATGGGAGGTATGGGAGGCATGCAACGTAGCCTCTACGCTTGCGGGAGTCCTTACAGCTAGCCCTGGGCCACCTACAACGGAGACTGCGGCCCTTCCTAGGCCCGAATCGGATAATGCAGCAGTCTTCGGGTCATGGTAACACGATGGTTCATCTTGTGAGTCCGGGTGGCAGTTGAGGAATGAGGAATTCACTTGAGAGATAGAGGAATCATATTTTGTGGTCGAAATGTAATGATGAATTCATGTGTTGAAAATTTTTGTTTCATTAATAATTGAATCTGATTGTTTGATGACGAATTGAGTGCCACTTTGATCTGAAATTACTAAGGCGTTGAAGAGCCACATATTTTTTTAATGAGCAGTAAAATTGTGTCGATTATCTATAACTCAACAGCTACAGCTCAAGCTTTCGACAGACTGAAGTGTTGAATACCTATAAAAGTCACTTCAACAGTATGAACTGTCAATCACACATAGTAGACAGTTTAATCTGTCAATAATCAACTGTTCAAACTATAAATTATCTATAGTTAACAGTTCAAATTATCTACTAGCATTATTCAACAGATTGAACTGTCAAGAACCTATAATCAATTGTTGAAATTGTCGAATAGCAATATTCGATAGATAACACTGTAGTACTTCAGATTATCTGTAGTCGACGGCTCATTCTATGCGAGAGGGATTTTCTACAGATTGAAGTATATTTTGATCTGAATAGATTAATCTATCCATTACAACTGTCGAATGGCATTATTCAGTTACTTATATCCCACAGTTGAAACTATGGTTTGTTATTTCAAACCATATGTTATTGCCGTATCGACAGTTGAAACCGTTGAATTTAGCTAACAGATAGTTTGAATAGTAGATTAAATATAATCGACGCGACGGTTTAAACTGTTCACTATGGGTGAAATGTAGACTATCAAGTGAAAATAAAGATACTATGTGGTAGCTCTGTGTCTATATAAAACGTAACGTCTTGTATGTGGTTTTTGAAAAGACTGGTCAGTTCGATGGTCCTACCAATCTACATGTAGTTAACATTTTCTTTAACAATATGATCATCACAAAAGGGAAATCTACTTGAAAATGCATCAGGACCAAATTGAAAATAATGCTGAACTTGAAATTCATTAAACATGGAAGGGGTAGATATAAAATCCTTTTTTTCTATTATAAAAATATGGGGAGGGTCATTTTTTCATGGATTATTGTTTGAGTATCTCTATTATTTGAAATAGATCATGTCAGCTGAATACAAAGAGAGCACGCGGATTAAGAAGATGATTTTTTCAAATTCGTAGTTGTTTGAGAAATATCATAAAAATATATATCAGAACAAATTTTTAATAAATTCATGGATGTAGCTGTTACTATATGGTAGGAAATCATAAGGAAGGAAAGAGAATTGAAACTTTCTATTTTTTTTTTCACTACTTTTATTTGTAAATAACGTAAGGACATTTAATGTCCTTATAGAACAAATTTTTAATATTCATTTCGTTTCCTTGAAGATATATCTGTGATCCCAATAGGAATGAAAAGTGAGATAAACTATCTCTCGAATTTTCCTAATGAATTCAAAATCATCAGATATTTAACTTCTCAGCTAGAAGCTTTAGGTTCCTTTGTGAGAATTGTTGTGTATATTTTGTTACTTAAATTAAATGTGGCTATTTCTTCAATAACTTTCTCTTTTTGTATCATTACATAGTTGCTACATATTTCCTTGTTGAAGTAGAATTATTTGCTATCCACACTGAATAATACAATTGTCTGTAAGACTTTTGGAATTTCATCAATGAATTCCCATTTTTCACCAAAAACTGCTATTTTTGCAACCAACAGTAGATGAGAGCACACGTTCTAGGGACTTATAGTTTTTTCATGATGGTTCAAGGTTTTACTCATAAAAAAAACTTGCTGATACTATTCATGACTATCGCCGAAATTATCGGATTTTCATTTATAATTTATTACTATTATATGACATTCATTCCATTTTTAAATAATATCAATCTACTTAACATTCTTCATTTTCAAATTCATGAAACTTTGAAATATAAAGATGAAGTGTGATACACGATATAAATTTTACAGGGATTGGAATTTGTAATTCTGAGCGCAACAGTTATAAAATATACTTATAACTTTCAATATGTCTAATACATGGTACTACCATGAGCTCCTTGTATTTGTTGGCTTTACACTACGGTTATTTTTTCCTATATAAATGAGGAATTCTGTTCTAACAGTTTTGTAATAAACGTTGAACATATAAAGGTTAACTTTGAGAATGATACACAAGTAAACTTCCCATATTCCATTATTATAACACAGTTATTTCAAATCATCTACTAATACCGAAAATTTCCATCTGGTACATATTATAAGCGGATATCCATCAAACATTTTTATTTGTCAAATTCAGATAACCTACTACCAGTCTGCTACAGCATTTCTAATGACCCCATTAAAGTGGTTGAAATACTATAATTTATCTACCAATTTCTTTTAACCAACGGGTTAGAATAGACAGTTGGTCAGTAGGAATATTGTAGTTCTTAATTCTCTGGCAAATTCTCATCAAACGGTCCAGTGTCATATACTTTTTACTCTGCTCGAATTCATCATTACTGAAATGTTTTACAAAAATCCTTGGGGATGTTCTGTAACAACTGCCACTAAGTTTCACGAAATAAAAGATGAAACATCGTGAAGTACCATGATTGAATAAAGTATATTGGTTTCGTGCCAATGAACATTGAAAAACTTTTGAAAAACTTTTCTGAACTGCGCCAAACACTGCGCAGCAATGCAAAAGTTCGTTAAATTCACTGTGTATACGAAATAATGTCAATACAATAAAAATATTCGTTATTTTTCATAACTGATTCTGGTGAAAACTGCTGATTCTGATAGAGTATTAAGTATCCTATTCCTGTCGATTATATGACTGTGATTTTTTCAAATTGTCAGTCAAAACAGTTCATTTCGCCTATGAAACTCTGATTGTTCGAGTTTTTGAAATGAAATACTTTACTTGTGATGCACTGTGTGGAACCTTTGGTGTAGTAGTAATGAATGTTACTGGAGTTTTATCTCAACAACAAACCCAGTTGTTTAAAATAACGGTTTGGTTGTACTTTGTCACGATTGTTTTATTTCTATTTGATTATCAAAAAAGGTTGGAAAAATGTATTCGAGGCCGAAAATAGATATATCTTGCCACAAACCCAAGACTCGTAAGTGCATAACCATAACATTTTTGGAAACTTAAAAAAATTGATTATCGATGCAATTGCAAAATTTAAAGCTTTTCGTAAAAAATTTCCCGTTTCACAGAAACCATTTTTGGAATTGGAGGAGATAATATATTATAAATTCGGGTGTTCTACAACGTCAGCTTCTAATATGTGTAAATTACTTTCAGTTGAATGGGTAGAGTGTAAATAATACTTCACAATGTTGACAACACTAACATTTAATGCTAACAGGTGTTTCGACACACTGTGTCATCTTCGGAGCGAGTTACAACTCGTTCTTGTGAAGTATTATATTCACCCTACCCATTCAATTATAATTAGGGATTGAGAAAAAACAGTGTTTTCGTATTATGCATTGATGCATAACAAATAATAAAATGATTATGAAAGTTCCAGACTAGTCGATTATATTACATAGAATTGAATTTTGTACATGAACCAGAACAGTTTTTTCGCTCTCATCCCAAATAAATAGGCCGTTTTTTAAAGCAGCACTAGTTTTACATACATTCAAATAAGATAGTTTGCAGTCAAAGTACAAGTGACATATACAATTCTATTGAATATACTTTTGCATGATTTCCAGGCTTGTGATGTCTGGAGTACTAGTTAAGTGCCCCAACAATAATCAGCCATAATACACACATCGCCAAAATTCTTGGACCCTCTTATGTTTGTCTAAATGAAACACTATTATCATAAATCCAGAAGTGTATTACAAAGTACATTTAATTTGGTTGTGTAACCAATGCAAATTAGCTAATTTTAATTTTAACTGAAAAAGAAAAAATATACAAACGAAAAATAGTGCATAATGAAATGTAGAAGAAACCCATTTTAGATCGAAATCAAAAATGCATTAATATTCGGTGTGTCCACTCCTGTTTTGTAGTAAGGTGCTAACTCGCCTGTTCATGGAAACAATGAAGGCGTTAATGGTATCCATTGGGATGTTTCCTTCTTCTTGGGCTGCAAGTGTGTGTTCCGGAAGGGCGCTAGAAGGATTAATTCTATTTGAGATTGCTCGTTTAACGAAATCCCACATGTGCTCCACGGGATTCATGTCTGGTGAATTTGCTGGCCACGGTAATCTCTGATTATTCTCAATCTGTTGTGCATTTTGTACTCTTCTCGTGTGATGGGGCCTAACATTGTCATCCATGAAATGGAAATTGTTTCAAACGTATCTATCCCCTGTCATAGTATCTGGAATGGGAATAAGCTGCGTACGACGATCATATATTATGCCTACTCAAAACATTACTGATCCTCCTTGGTATGGAAAACCTTCTCTAGCAAAAGAAAGTATTTCTTGTCGCCCTCCTGACCCTCTCCAAACTCTGTGTCGCCGACTATCACTAACTAAATCAAATCTGGTTTCGTCCGAAAAAAGCACATTTCACCACTGAGCTAAAAGCCAGTCTCTGTATTCCTGTGCCCACTGTAGACGAGCGGCTGTATCTGGGAAGTAGCCTGGGTACTCCTAATGATCTCCTGGATTGCAAATTGGCTCTAGCAAGTCTCCGCCGTATTGTGGTTCTGAAAATTAATCGTCCAAACGTTCTTCTTAAATGAGTTCGTACTGCTGAGATTGTTATGGTTCGATTCCAACATACAATCCTGCTAGATACCGATCTTCTTTAGCATTATTTACCCTTCGACGCCCAGTACCACGTCTCCAGTCACTTTGCAAAGAAGAACTCAACGAACACGCTTAATCGATATGAACCACTTCTTAAAAATTGGTATCTAAAATTATCAAAAATTACAAAAATGTTTTGTAAACATTTTTGCATGCCTAGCACAGGTGAAAAAAATGAAGATGAAATATACAAAACCCAGCCATGATAAATATTTTGTTTTTCAATTTACGAGGGGGGTCCAAGAATTTTGGCGATGTGTATTTACGTGCAAATGTCCTGGTAAAAGCGTTTTCCTTGTTCTCAATAATACTTGGGCACCGAGATGTTGAATTTAATGGTACAGGTGTTCGAAAAATTTCTGGAGCTCAATTAAAACCTAGCTTTCAAGGCTGGAAGTTTTCACTGACAGTTGTTTCAGATAGATCAATATTTCATTTTTATCGTTTTGATTCCGCGTTCCTTGTCTATTACTGAATATTCCAGAAATGTACACAATTCTGTGGTACTGATGTTGCCTGGATAGGTCTTACCGTTTTGTAAGCTAGGGTGAATCTAATTCTGTGTGGTTTAACCCCGTGATTTTCCCAACAATTTCTTTTCGATGAAAATTTCATTGAAATATTCCTGAATCTGGTTCAGGCGATTATTGATAACAAATATCGACTGGTTTTACCATAGTACTCATATATCTGATAAACTAGAGCGGCAAATTTAAATATTCAAGTGAAGTCGATACGAGCGTCTTCGAATCTGTAAAGACACTAAAGAAGCCTCATGTAACAACAAACGGTTCCTTTGTTGACTAACGAATCAAATTCAGTAGTTCAAGCTTTTCGTAATTTTTAATTGCCTTGCCCTGGTGAACGAGGTACCCCAGAGGAATTTTCCAGTTTAGTTTTTGATAATGCCTTGAAGGTATATACATATAAAACATGAAATGAGGTAACAATACAGTTTCTGAGCTACAATGTACGTCATTTCAAAAACTGGGAAATCATTGAATTGAAAATGCAGAAACTTCGAAAAAACGCGTATATTGATACTCTATCACATTCAAAATTCTGGGTTCACAATTTCCACTTCCAGAGTGTTGAATTCCAGTAATCTTTATCTGAGGTTATGAAATATATAATGAATCGTGCATCTGATCTTGATAACTTGATACATTGACTGTACACTGTACATAAACTGTACACTGTAATGCAAAACACTTTACTTTATTAATTGGTGCAATATATTGTTGAAATTTGTTTTCCCAAAAAGTTGTTTAGAACTACTTTGTTGTATATTTTTCTTTTGTGAAAAGACATCGTGCTCACTTTATTTAATAATGGTTTGAGAAAAACAAGTGTGATCATACAGTTAGGGCATAAGTGTACATAAATAGATCCTTCACTTTTCTGTAAATATTTTCATCAATTGTGGATAAATTATTAAATTAGTTATATAATGAGTGAATGCTGATTATATAAGTTACATGTACATATAATTAAATATAGTATAACCTTGACTCGTGATGTACAGAGTGTGTCAAATATACTGGGTCGTGTTAAATGGGATGAAAAAGTTGATCAATAATTCTTGGCTCGCTCTGTATCTCATCATCTAGATATGGACCTGTGTCCAATCAGAAAAAAAAAGAAATTACCTCCTATCTTTAGAGAAGCCTCTATAATGTTTCAAATCAGTATTTGAAAATAATGAAATGCTGTACTGAGGATAATTTGTAAAATTGTACTATAGTGTTTATATCGTTAGCTGAATATTGTTTTAAATTTTGTTCCATTTATTTATGTACTTGAAATAACATGTGTGTGTGTGGAACAAGCAGTTAGATTGTACATCTTGATATTAGTTACTGTTGTAATTGTCCATTCTGAATAAAACTATTAATAAAATATGTTTATTTTTTCACCTTGGCAGAAAAATCAAGTTATTGATTTATTGAAAAACAGAAGGTTCCATTTTCTGTACTGAAATAAAACAGGAAATGCAACAAACTTGTGAAAGTGAACAGAAAAACGAAGGTGGTTCTATTGTCTAATATGATATAAATTGATTTGAAATATCTGAAAGAATCTATAACAATCAAAAATATTAGCTATAAAATAACAATTATATTAAGGGAATAAATTTAAATTGTAATAAAATAAAATACGAGCAATTAAAAATAATAACAATAAATGAAAATTAAAAATTATCAACAAGAAATGACAAATGAAAATCATACATTCCAAGGCAATGACGTTTCGATTGTCGGTATCCACAATCGTCTTCGGATGATGACTAATCGAAAGTTCAGATAAAAGTATTGGGCACCAACTATATAGAGAAACATAAAATGTTCATAAAAGAAAGTGTATTGTATTGAAAATATACAAAACAAGATTCTTGAGCTTGATATGCTTTGTGTCCAAAATCAGAAGGCAAACCTTTGAATAAAAGAAATCAAATTTTTGAGTGTCTCTACTGAGTTTAATAACAACGTTTCAAAAGTAACGTAAATGATACCAAACGTGGAAGTTTTTGAAAATCTACATCGACAGGATAATTAAGAAATAAATCAGATGGTTGACAATGTTTTGTGGTGTATTTCATCAGTTCGGACTTCCATTGTCTAATCTAATATAAAATGATTTGAAACCCTGAAAAAACAATTACAAAA
>WOGJ01201922.1:0-15945 GCA_015342185.1 Leptinotarsa juncta | reverse complement strand
CGTCACACACACACACAAAATCTCATATGAAAAAAATTCTAAACGATCCATACATCAAACCCTTCAAGGTCACATCGCCTTGATGTTACTAAACAACAATAAAAAAAGCAATTAATACGTCATAGTGGTGGGAGGAGGCCGGAATTCGGCTGTATGCATCTACTAGTATCAATGGTGGTTTTTGAAAAATTCGTCATAAACTAGAATTGTCGACTTTCGTTTTTCATTTCTACCGCCTACATTTTGAATGGCATAAAAAAAGCCGAAATCTTTCTCATCATCACTGTATTGTCATACAATTCCCGGTCAGAGCTGAACAAAAAAGTAGGGAACAATATTCTTTGGGTCCAGCACTCAAAGCTATATCGGAGGAACATGTAATATACCAGAAAAGAATTAATGTCAAAATAATTCGAACTATTTACGTCGTTCACGATATCCCATTAAATTTTCCAAATTGCCGTCTTTCATTCCTGAAATAAATATTTGCTTTTGCAATAATATTTGTATGGAACTTTTTCAGCATTTGTGAAGTTATAGCCATGCTAGCCCTGCTTATTGTTTCTTTCAATTCGTCAATATTACCAAAAGTTGAATCCAATACGTTTTTTCAATGGAGCCTGTCAATGAAAATTCCAGAAGGTTCAGATTAGGCATAAGTGGTGCCTATTTGATAGAACCATTGTTTTTTATCCATCGTCATAGCGTGGTCGTAGTGAGAAAATCTCTACAAACACTTCCGCTATGTGGCGGAGCTCGGCCATGATGACAATACTGATATCTCCTCAGAATATTCAACGAAAAATCTCCCGACTCAACTAAGTCTCCGACAAGAATTCCAAATATAATTCCCCCATCAAGTATGTCTTCGAAAAGTACGGACCTATAATCTTAATGTCTAGCACACCAAGCCAAACATGAACTCCAAACCTTTCTTGGAAATTTGTAGCTCTACCTAAGGAGGAATTTTTTTGTCGCCAGTAATAATTATTATTTCTGTTAAAACCATCTGTTATTTGTAAATCTACTCCCTTTACACCATGAACTTTTGAAACAGATTTCATTATTATGACGATATTGCCTGAGTAGACGTACACAAAATATTTCATAGTCTGTGGATTTCTCTGACTTTATTAGATTCGAATTTATTTCTTCTCGAAATTTTTCAAACTGATGTGGTCGATAAAGCACTATGATATCCAATTTCTGTCAATGATACTTCTTTGTTTTCAATTTTTCGGTATTCCATAAATCATGAATCACTTTATTATAACTGAGATTTTTTTGAGCTCACCCAAAACGTTAATTTCAGTATCGCCTCCTCTTTCAGTTACCATAAACTCTTAGGTACCAAAGGGTTTTTTAAATGAACTATGATTTCGTAAACTCTCAATTATTTGAAAATATTTTGTATGGCTGACATCTCTCAGAGTACAATTCCTCATACAAAACTAGAGATCCAGTAGCATTTCTCCAACGTACTTGACAGTAAATTTGACAATTACAGATGCTCTGATGATTCATGGCTTACTACAAACACTTCAAACAAGTCACTTCAATTAAGTACTCTCATAAATATTTTCTCATTCATTTTTATTTGCCAGAAAACATCAAAAACAAACATTTATGTTTAATAAAAGTTGGATTTGGAACGGTACTTCCATATTTATACATGGACGTTTACCTCTACTTTCAAATTTTCTAGAACATGTGTAAAGTTGATGTATCTTTGAGATCTAAGATACTGGTTTCTACCTTTTTGCGCCTACAAAAGTATTGATGATGTTTATTCGAAGACAATCTTCGGGAACAACAGGTATTGTAATATATAGCTGAATGTGTTATTACAGTGGCTACAAAAATCGATCATAACAAATTTAAACAGTATTGGCAGATCCCCTGCCTTTTTTGTATATCATTCGAAATGGAGGCGGTAAATCCAAAAAACGAAATTCGGCCATTCCAGTTTTTGGCGAATATTTCAAAAACAACCACTGATATTCTGAATCTAATAAAAGATTATTTTAGATCTCCAAAATAGGGAATTTCTGTCCCATTCAACCGACTTTGTAGGTCTTTTCCTCGGTCTGTAGCCGGGCGGCTCGACGTGGGTCCTTCGTTCACTCAGTCAATCGGTCGATGTGTGAGTCGATGGTTCAAGCCGCAGTCTGAATGCTCAGATTTTCACTCGCTATCGTCCAATCCGTTACACAAGTTACGACTTCTGAAGGTTGTCATTCGTATGGGTGCGATAGCTTATTAACGGAAAAACATATTTCAAACACATACATATTCCGAGATAGCAATAGTAGCATAAGTTTAAAAAAAGATTCTGTATAATGTATCCAGCTAAGTTGATAAAAATCGCGTCAAGCAGAGTGCTGCAGTCATTTTCTCTTCTGAAATATTTTGATTCCTTTGTTCCAAAATGAACAGACTGCACAGTTGAAATTTTTTGCAATTCAGTGTGTATCACTAGTTCACGTACATAAAATCCAACAACAAATTTATTTTAATTTGATGCGAACGACCATCAAGCCAACATCATTATTGTGGAATTTTCTAACAGGTCTGCTGGGGCACAACACATTAAAGTAACGACTGCTGGCGAAACGCAAACTGGAAGCAAAATGCACGCTTTAAAGTTCTAGTTTCATGCGCTCACCTAAATATGTTCGCCGCTGAAAACAGTCCCTCGGAAATCAGCATTGGATCCCAGGCATCCCAGTGCTCTCTTCTGATTTTCGAAGCGTTAGGATATAGCTGGACCTGGAAAATTAATTGGATGATTAGAGAAACGTTCAGAATATCACCTGGGGAAATAATTCGAAATAAAAAAGTAAATCTCCAGCAAGTGAAATTTTTATCTGATCTGATGGAAGCAGTGGGAAATATGTTGATAAAAATATAGAAAAAAAGTATTTTTATGGAAGAAAACAAAGTTTTTCCATACACTGTTTTGAGAATATTCAGCATCCATAATCTGAAAAAAGAAAATAAATAATGATGGAGAATTTTTCAGAAATGTGGAAAAGGCAAACTTCTAGTTCATCGCGATAAAATACTGCTTGTTTAGTTTGACAATTTTACCTACCGAAATATCAGTAACATATGACATGTTGATGTAGGTATTCAGACTGAGAAAGTGAAGTAATTTACAGCAAGAACCTATATCCACCTAACATTAAATAAGTGGAAGTAAACAAAAATAGAATAAACCGTAATGAAGCTTTTTCAGGTGCACCTCCACGGATCAGAAATTACAAATCTAATACCAAAAAACAAAATCAAAAAGCATTATTGAAATGAACAATTCACATGTCTACATTTCATGAGTACCTTCACTTTAAGCGTAGAGTAGCAAAGTGATTCTACTTCAGAAAAGCGTCCCCCGCGATGTTAGCGGGTTGACGCTCACCCAGAAACGTTTTTACCGATCGCGAAAGAATAGCACCTAGAGGCTGATTTTCGACCAAAAGAGGTCAGATGTCAATCTTGCTGAAGTGCCCATCAGTAAGTTGAGGGCCGCTCGGAGAGCGGGGGTGGATGGAGTGGGATAGTAGGATCTCCTCGCTAAATAGCTCGGGGGGAAAGCTTCTATTTCAGGGCACTCAACCCGGAAGGGGGCATGGGGGGGCCCAGAAACAAAGATTTTGTTAGCAACGACCGAGTGACGTGATTTCTGCCACCAAGGATTATGCACACCATTACGTGGTTTCGATATTCAGGACTTTCAAATGATAACATAGCTGTCGATGTGTTGTTTGGTTAGATACGCCTAGAAAAAGTTTGTGAAAAAACCAGGAAAGAATGTCTATAGGAAGTTTTGTATGCCAGTTGATTCATGAACTTACAAACGGTCATTTACATGTCGCTCATGGAAAATATCGAAGGCTTCATAAATCAACTCCCCAATGTACTACCGATATTCTTGACAAATTTGAAACTAAAGGCACCCAAAAAGGTGCTCAGGAAGGATTGGCAGGTGGCAAACGGAGTTATAGATTTTGAGTAGATTGTGTGGGATAAGATTGTATACTGCAAAAAAAGATCAAAACTTCAACTTCAAAAACTTTGTTGTGGGAAGTAAGGTTTCGGAATGCATACACAAAATATGGATACTGAATGAGGCCACCAAAACCTAGGAAAATCCGATAAGATTCTGCGAAGGCTTTGGGACCAATCGAATTCATCTATTTGGTATATAAACGTTAGGAAATCTATTTGAAAAACATAGTAACAACGGTACACTGGCTAACAGATCACTGTATCGAGTATAATATGAGTACAGGTAAGGTTTGTCAACAGAAGTGGTCAACAAGAAAGTTTTTTTTTTCGATATCGAGGGAGAACTTGATAATACATCCTCAGCATCAATCATCCAGACATTGAGGAGAAGAGGAATTGACGACACAAACTGTAGGTCGATAAACTGCATGATTAGAGAAAGATTGGTATACACTCATGAGTGTATACCATGAGGAGGAGGTTTTGTAACCACCAAGAGAGAGATTAGGATTTATGAAATTTCGAAGTGTAGAGATAAATCTTTTGCTGGAGTGTCAAATATCTGGGAATGATACTAGATTTTAGGTTGATCTGGAATCAACACTATGAAAAAATGCTAGATAGATGCATTTACAGAAAGACATGGGGCTGAAACCAAAAATGACATACTAGTTATGGTGGTTAAACCCTTGATAACATATACATTTATGGTCTGGTAGCCGAAGATGCAAACAACCACTAATAACAAACTGGGCAGGGTGCGAAGACTTGCCTGGGAATAAAGGGTGTAATGAAAACTTTAGCAGCAATGGAAACTCACTTGAATCTTACTCCTGTAGCCAGTACTGAAGGGAGAAGGCTGTTTATTGCGAAGCTTATGAGGTTCTGGTCTTTTCATAGCACACAAATATAAAAAATCGCAATATTGGATTATTTTTCAATGAATTTCTCAAATGAAAGCAATGTTTCATGGAAAGGTTGTTTGTTGAATAACCAATAAATTAAATCACGAAATCAACAGTAGAAGGAGCAGAAAATTATATTTTTTATATTTGATGTTTTGTTGACCCATTTTGGATGCACAAACTGATGAAGAACGTGTATTCGTCAGTTGCCACAACTGTAGTATTTAGTGCTAACTGCAGCTTCACGTTCTTCCTATGTCTTTTATACGACCAGATCTCTCCACAAAACCCTTTATTACACAAAATGTTTCCGCACAGAACTCACCTGATAAATAGAAACGATTCTTAATGCTACGGTGGCAACGTATAGCGAGTTGGTGATAAAGTCTATAACGTTCCACATGTCCCGGACATACTCTTCTAGGCCAACATCCCAGAGCTGTTTTATTTCACTCCATATGAGACCTAGAAAAAAGAAAATACTTCATAATGGAATGAAATAATCATTGATGGAACTGGTCGTGAATAGAATTGAGTATAGGAGTTACTGTTGAAATGATGTACTGAGTATGAGATAGGAAAGGCTTTCAATTTACCGTACTTGACAAAGTTAAGAACTATCAAGTATCGAATATTTAGGATGAAAAACATATACGAACGTACAAACTATGGATATGAAGTGTGAACAAACTCAAGTTATATTTTTAAGGTCGGGCACTACCTGAAAATCGTTAAGGCATTCTCAAAGCGGTGTTTGTGCTGAAGTACCGATTCACATTGGATTTGAATCGTTGGAGATAAAATTCATTTGGGAAAACGTTCTCCGGAAGTTTATTTCGCATAAACGCAGTTCTCCAAATGAAAGATTTCTTAAACAGTGGAGTTCAAGGTGTGTTGTCGTAAACCACCATATCTTCAAATATTTGTAAGGCTTCAACATCTTGAGCGATCAGCAATATGGCTCTCGGAAACAAAGATCAACAGGTGACCTTCTATCGTATGCTACCCATATTTGGAATAACTCAATCGAGAAACATGGAGAATCAAGAGCTATTGCGCTTGATATTTCTGAAGCTTTTGACCGGGTGAGGCATAAGGATTTGCTGGCCAAACTTCGATGCTATGGCTTGTCAGATCATTTCTGTGTATGACTCTCCAGCTTCCTGAAAGAGAGTTTGCTGCAAGTGGCCGTCGATGGATATTTCTCGAATACTTTCACCACCCACGCTGGGTTCCCCAGGGTCCATATTGTTTCCAATCTCCTTTTATTTATAGATCAAGGACTTATTGGAAAAAAAAATACAATATATTGCTTTGCTAATGACAGTACACTTGTCTATTCATTTCATTCAAATTCCAGGACATCTGCTACGGAGGCACATGTCCACAGGCAGCAAGAGGTTGCATATCGTAATAAGGATCTAGAAGTTATTATGAATTGGGGTGAAAGTAACCAGGTTCAATTCAATGCCACAAAAACCCAGGCATCGGTTTTCTCCAAGAAAATAACGACCTCTGAACTGTATATAATAATGTCAGGTCAGGCAATTTCGCTTTCTGCTTCGATAAGTTTTTTAGGGGTTAAAATGGACACCAATATGTCTTAGCAAACCATGTCGCAGGAATTGCAAAGGCTGCTTCTCAAAACTTAGAACACTGTTCCAAAACAAAAAACTGGGGACACCTGGGCAACTTTTGATGCTTTATAAAGCTCAGATCAGATCTTCTTAGAAGTATAAATTTTTCTCATGTATGGAGCTCTGCCCACAAACATACTCTAAAGTTGCTGGATTCCATCCAGAAAAGAGCCATCTGCCTGACTGGAGACGCGAACATTACGTGCAACCTTGATAGCATGTAACATAAGAGAAAGGTCGGAGATTTTTCTCTCTTCTATTGAAACTTTGACGGGAAGTGTTGAAGTGACTCGGCACATTTGATTCAACCACAAGCGGTAGATATCAGATACGCGACGGACTGTGTCTGCTCACTGTTTTGAGGTTCAACTCAGTACATCTCGAACTCCACTGTTTAAGAACTCTTCCATCTGGAGAACTGCGTTTATGTGCAATAAACTTCCTGAGGAAATTTTTCCATATATTTTCAATATCCAGCGATTCAAATCCAATGTGAATTCTGAAGTACTTTTGTTTTGTCGTTGTAAAAAAAATATTTCTTTACTATAAACAGAGAAATATAAACAAAATGAGTTCGTCAGATCAAAATTCGGATATTCATGAAGATTTTAACTATGAAATTGGCAAGAGACTGAAACCACCAATATCAAAGATGAACAAGACTTCCAAAGGGACTGCCTTTGGTCATTTGATATTGACATTTACGGTTTGAAGTCATCGTGGACTATACAGATAAGGTTTTCCTAATATGGTCATACCAGTACTCTGTTAAAAACAGTTGAGTTCAACAATGCATTTCTGATTCGTCCTTGGACCACATGTGCGACTCATGCTTATCTATATTTTGAATGGATTCTTTTGAATAATAATGATACTTCTATAAAGGCCTCTTCAGATTACCTTATTATTACTGTTGATTCAAATATTACCTTTATCTATAGGATGTATAAATTCATTTGCCTCCTAATTTTGCTCCTCTTCAGACCATTTACTGCTTCCACTCATTCATTTGTATTCAGGTTCACTGTTGGTGTGGTATGTTTTGAAACATCCATAATTATTCTTTTAAATGTTAATGTTTTTTGCTTGATTAAGTTGAAATTTCGTATTTTTGCAGGTATATCCTTCATATATGACACAATCTGTTTTTATTGTACAAACTTAACAGTTCATAAATAACATTTCAAAAAAATGAAAGAAAAATCTTGTCAGGTATCTAAAAGGTGCAAACTAGTTTCCTGCTTTCCATAAAATAGCACGTATGCTTTTCAACTTACAAGCGATTTTTGTGAACATGGTGACACGTGTGAATCATTGCATTCGTGCCACGTGCCAGAATAGGGATGTAGGGATGTAGAGATGTAAGGATGCAGTATGCTGTGTAATGTCCGATGTAAGTATACCCACTGAGTAAGAAAGTTTATATACATTATAACGACAAGGAGTCATATTGTCTGGTACATAATTATTAATTTCTAATCCACCTAGAGGAAATTAGATGGCAACATTCAAGTTACTTCTAAATCGTTCCCTCAGAGAGAATCTCTCTTCCACATTATACGTCTCTTTGATCGGGTTCCTCGGGAATATTCCACAGGTAGCATCATGTTCGATTGAATTGATAACATAATGAAGTCTGTAGTGAATATTATAGTTCAGGAAAGATAATAATAATAATAATATAATAATTTCTTATTCTCCAGAAGGACAATACAAGTATTGTACAGGAGTAGTCGTTTATCTAAAATCAACAGAATATGATAATATTCAGTTGAATTGTATATAAAAAAACATTAAATTTGCAGATATTATAGTCCTTCACCTATAGTATAGATTAATTGTGTAACACATAAATACATATACAGACATATATACATATATACACTTATACACATATATACATATACCTATTCACCCAAATACACAAATAACAGACAAATTTGAATATACTTATTATAGTGCCTGATCGACTTTATAATCGCATCTTTCAATTAAAAATGTTCAAGACATTTTATTAAAAAATAAAGGACCTAGTGAGTTTGGAGAGTTTTTAGAAAACTGGACCGTAGAAAAGGGTATATTCAGCTGATTTTTTATTCTTGTGTGTGTTTATGAATGCAAGATCTGGTTGAAAAACTGTTACAGTCACTAAATATATACACACAAACCTCAAAGATAAAGAGTGATGATAGCGTCATGATGTCGAGAGGAAAGACGAAACATTACTCGGAGTATTCTGTTTTGTGCAACAAATACATCATTAGCTCTCGAAGGCCTTCCCCAGAGGGAGATGGCATATCGAAGTCTGGAATCTACTTGGGCATAGTAAACGGAACTGATCTCAAATTACGTTATTGATAGGAAACAGAAATCAGTTTATTGATTAAGATTTTACAGTGGTCTCCCCAGAAAATATGTTCGTCTTTATATACTTCAAGGAATCGGACGATCTTATCAACTGACTGTAAGTCTCTGAAATCAACTACACTAGCTTCTTTTTGTCTATTGTGAAAGCGTATACATGTTGTTCCATTTGTATATACATGAAGTGAGTTGGCTCTAAACCACTGAGCCATATCAAAGGATTTTTTTACATTTCTGAAGTATACAATATTCATCCCTATCTGATAAAATAACCTGATGTATCATCATATGATGTATCACAATATCGTTGACATAAAGTATAAATAAGGTAGGTCCTAGGAACGAACCCTGAGTAACACCTACTTCAGAATAATCATTGCATTATGACATATGGTTACCAATAGTGACACGATTATTACGTTTACTGATGCAATCGAACGCCCTGCTTAGGTCGCAAAATATACCAATATGGCACTCACCCGCATCAATTCATTTAATGACTTCAAGATTTATTTTGCACAAAACCATGTTGATCCGCAGTTATGATATTGAAATGCTTGAGATAAGATAACAATCTCTCCAAGAATGATAATTCAAATATTTTGGAAAAGATGGAGGGTACCGTAATTGGTCGATAGTTACTTATTAGGGAGGAATCATCTTTTTTATGTACAGGTGTAATTTTACCAGTTTTCAAAACTTGCGGGAATGTTCCATTTGCAAATGATAAATTTATGAGATAGACTAGTGGTGTCATAATATGTTTAAGATCACGTTTAACGATCACATGGGGTATTTCATCCGATCCAGAGGAAAATTTATTTTTCAGTTTTCTGTTGAGCATGACAAATAGTTCATGTTCATTAAACGGAAGGAGGAGAAAAGAACTAGACTGTATTCCAATATTATTGAAATATTGATTAGCTATATCTTCATCAAGCGATTCAATTTGTGAAATCAATTTCAGTGGTTCTCCTCTGAAAAAATTGCTGAATATCTCAGAGATTTTCTCAGGAAACTCGAATATTTCATTTTCATATTTTATGGAGGAGATTGATTGCTTGAGCGATTTATAAGTTAATTCATTCACTACACTCCATGCTGCCTTAATAGGGTTGTCTGCATTATTTATTTTATGCTGAAAGTAATGTTTTTTGATTTATGTACTAATATGTCACGTAGTTTACAAGAAAAGACCTACGAAAATGGGCATTTCCGGAAGTACTTCTCACCTAGCAGAATGAAAGTTAAATATATAAGATGGGAATGACTTTTAGTCATTTCAGGAAATATAAGGAAAATGTTCAACTCAAGTGTTCCATAGATTCGAATCTTTCATTCACACAATAGTTCACACACTAGTTGCACAAATCTTCTTGATTTTTTGGGCCTGCTTCGAGAGCGATTCACCAGTTATCAGCTGTCCCAAAGGGGCGAGGTTGGTGAATGAAAGAATGGGGTGGGCGTATAAAAGGAAAGAGGATGAATGGACCACAGGAAATTAACGAAGCAAAGGTGACTGTAGTAGAGCGGGTGATCAACATGTGGAGTATGGATGAGAGCCTGAAAGTAGTTATTGCATCTGCTTTAGCTGTAGAACGAGCGAAAGCAAGGAGAGTGAGGAATAAAGGAGTAGCAATGATTCAGCGGATGATTGAGGAGAGAAGCATGAGGAGAGTACGTATCGAGATCACATGGAGGAGGGGACATGATGGTAGTAACACAGGAAACATGAAGGCACACAAAGAAGCCACTAAGGGTAGGGACAAAGAGCAGGCCACATGGAATGTAAGAAAGCTGTACAACAAAATTGTGAAGAGGAAACGGATGAAAGAGAATAGCAAGAGAGAATGACAAAGGAAATGGGAGAGAGGCACAGCTTTTGTAGAACAGTCGGATATGCATCATTGGATCTCTCGTGGAAGGCTATTCAGCTGCTCACAAGGTATGACAACTTTCCGGGATACCTGGATCGATTCAACCTGAGTCCGGAGGTTCCTTGTTTTTATAACTAGGGGCAATCTGAAACGGCAAAGGACGTGATTGATAGATAGCGGAGATAGAATTGGATGGCGAGAGTCGAAGGAAAGGACAGATGGAGAAAAAAGAATGAATGGATACGATTCGTAAATGAATAGGCGGACAATGTGGTGAGGAAAGCAGGAAAGGATAGATGGTAAGCTGCTAGCTTACAGAACGGACATGTAGTTTCTGGGGATGGTCTTTCCAGTCAGGGCGGGACATGAATCTGTCAAATTGTGAAGAGCTACGATGGGTTACATGGATTGGGCTTATTGAATATGTTTCAGTTTGGTTGGACATTATTTTATGAAGTATTGTATGTATATATTGTAGTATGTTGTTTGGGAAATGACTAAAATGGGTCTTTTACCCCGCTGATTCGTCCCTCCGTATGGCCAACGTTATGCGCCGGTGGTAAGGAGAGGAGAGTATGAAGTAGTAGGGGTTTCCTTGACAGTGGTAGCGCTAGACGGAAGGCAGATATCAGTTGTAAGGCCTTTGGACCAGAACAACGAAGGCAAAGGCGTTATCCATATCCCAAAGGGGAATATTGACTTGTTGAATCTTATATTTTCTCAAATTCTGAAATTAAAAAAAATCTATTCGAAATTGAAGTTATTCCACAACAAACTATCTAACCAATCAACAAAATTGTTTCAAAATGATTTTTGAAAAATGAAGCTGGTAAAATAATATTCATAATGGACACTAAACTATGTTTTTTGTCATTTCAGATTAAAACGGCTGTTTTGGATATAATTCAATCATTCGTTGCTGGTCTAGTAGTGCATCTCATCATAGAACGTCCTATGGCCAATGTTTGTTCATGCTTTCTTTCCAAGAAAACGACCAAGAACAAGACACTGGAAAATCAGAAAGTAAAATAATACAATAAATGGACAACCGCATTTTCTTTTGTACCATCAGGAAGTTTTTGTTCTGTTAGAACATCAAAATAAATTTGAACAAGTGGAATGTCAAGTAGAGAATACATGCACCAAGAAAATGAATGATTCGAATTGAAATTCTAAGGATGAATCTATCAAACGAGGGAACCAATTCTATCCTGATAGATACCACGACAAATATTTCTATTATTTCCGATTGACATTGGTGACTTCATGTGCCTGGTGGTCAATTATATTTCTATGCATATTATTTATCAAGTCCATATGATGCTCTTCATCATACTCAGAATGTCCATCACTTTTTGTATATATTTTGCAAAAAATCACTATGATTAAGGTCATGTTACGTTCTCAGAAATTGGGGACTTATAATCTCAAAGAAATGAATTATGTTAATTTCTTTTACGTATATAGAAAAAAATGTTCAACAGGTATAACCACCGTGAAATATCATTCATTTGAATTTAGTGCTATCCATCAAATACAGGAAAGCCAATATGATAAAATCCTATATGAGTGGTCGGCATTTGACAGTCAAATATAACAATATTGTATCCAAGAAACATGATGTGACATTAAGAGTTCCTCAGGGATCAGTTCTGGGACCTTTACTTCTTGTGGTATTTGTTAATGATCTCTCAGAACATGTTAACAATCGCCACATAACTATGTCTGCAGATGATACCACCAATGACAATCACTGGGTCTACACTGGAAGATGTATCAACAAGAGTCATAGAGGTTATTGATAGATTAACGTAATGCTGTGAATGCAATCACTTGATATTGAATACCTCCAAATCTGTTTCGATGAAATTCTATAACAGAAAAAATAACATTCCAGATGGAATCGATATTACTGAGGGAATAGCGATGTCACATGATGGTAAATTTCTAGGAACCATGTTAGATGGATCTTTAATTTGGGATCTACTTGTTGATGGTGTTTGCAAGAGACTTAATGCAACATTCTTCGTGATTAAGCAGATGAAATTTCCTGTAAATAAAGAAAATCCCTAAAGTAAACATTCTGCAAGGGCATATCTTCATATTTCTTTAAATATAATGTCATTGGGATGTGGTAGAGATCGTAATAGAATATGCCTTGCCCAAAAGCGCATTATAAGACTGATTTTTGACAAGGATTATCGTGATAGCTGCAAACTTATTCTTGTAAAGGAAAATATATTATCAGTTCCATGCATATATATATTCAAATGTGTGACTTATGTAATAAATAATCTTGCATCTTTCAAAACGAATGCTTCTACTCATGATTATCATACACGTCATAGTGATATGATAAGGATACCCTCGCACAAATCAAATAAATTTAAAAATTCTCCAATATACAATGCTATCTCGCTTTACAATAAATTACCTGATTCAATCAAGGAGTCAAAATCATATAAAATCTTTAAGATAAAAAATGTTTTTATAGTTTGAAAGACTATTGGAGTGATAATTCCTGGGAATAATTCCTAATGTAATACCTATTACATATGTATTTGTCTTTAAATTGTATCATTTATATACTAGTTGCCATGTTTTATGTTTTTATATTTAAATTTCATCTTTATGTTTCAATTTGTTATTCAAGTATGACTAACTATTATTTTTATTCTTAATATGTATATAATATATATTACAATTATTGACTTACCATATGTACATTATGTACCAATAATTGTTAATAAAATTATTATTATTATTAATAATTTCTCCCCAATATTCCCATAGCTAAATAGAGTTGAATTAGATTAGATTAGATTGTCAGGGAGCTAGCCCATGGCCTTGGTTGTTAGAGCTCATCGCTTAGCTTGATCTCTTTGATGAGACTCCATAGCCTTGACACTGGTCCCTTCATATAGCTGGCAGCTTCTGGTTTTTCTTCCCCGCATCTTGCGTGTCTCAGCCACAGCTTACCTAATGCAGGTTTTTGGCAGAAACCCAATGCAAGTTCTTGGCAGAACCTGTATTGGGTTTCTTCTTCCTGAGTAGGCTATACCCCGTTAGGAGACCCACCACCACTCTTGCAACTTATAGTTGCGGTTTATCAGGTCTTCCGTGAAACCGGGCGTTGGTTTTTTTATGAACTCTCTAACCTGCCTCGTCCCTGGGAGCTTATTCCACCAATATATCAATTCGGCTGGCATCCATGAATTAATGGATGTCTTTATACATACTTTCGCTACCCCGCAGAAGAGTTTTGGGTCGATCATAGCCTTGGATGCGCCTTCACGGGTCAGAACATTGGCCTTGGCATTGCCTAGCTAGTTGAGTTTTCATAACTGGTTGGGGAAAGTACTGCATAACTGGTTTTGAAACGTAGGGTATTTTGACAGCTTGGAACAAATATCATACTCAGCAAACAACTGAATGGCGCTTTCTTAAATAAACTCCTCAGCCGGAATACGGATTTCATTTCTACAACTACGTCTGTGTCTGAAGTATGTCAGATGTCTACATGTATGAATCACTGATACATAAACTAGTGATAGTAGATAGTTGAACTTTGATATCATCACACTGCTCATAGAAACGGTCATTCACAAACAGCGTTACCATATCAACATCTACTACAATGGCGCGCTACTGTCTTGTCTCAACTACTCTCGACTGTTTTGTCTCTTCTGGAAGTTCTAGTTTATCTATCTTGAACATTTAATGCATGTTTATATGGTATATTAGGATGTTGGACTTATGTTGAGTTTTTTTTTTCTAGAGTCCCCCAGTATATTATATTTGCTCTAGATATTCCCAACATTCGATGGAGATGAACATGAATCTACCCAGTTTTTTCTATTGCCGTCCTAAAAGTCAGCTTCCCATTTAGTGCCTTGATTTCTTCAGCTCCCGTATTAATTCGTATCGATAACTTTATTCATGGCATACATCGTCGTTCTTGAATTTGAAGACTTTGAGGTTAGTTTCGTTTCCATTCAACTGGCCACTGTCCAACGTGAAACACAAGATTCGAAAATACCGAGGGGCTAGCAATGTCGAGTCATTATTCAAGAAGAATATATTTTGAAGCCAAAGAAATACACAAACACCAAGAGAACTTCAACAGAAGAAAAGACAGAACATATCTACGAAAGATCTGGCACACAGCATCGCTAATATGACACTATAAATGACACGCCAGAAAAGAGAGTCGACACGTGAAGAAGAGTACTTCGACCACGACCACGCGTTAGCAAACGCCAGAACTGCAATCGTCTTTTCGATGCACGTTTCAACAACCGAGTAGCTTCAGGACATGTAGTCGTTTTCATGTTTTCGAAATGCCAGTTTGCTTGTTGAAACACGTGTCAAAAAGAGTATTGTAGCTCTGATGTTTGAAAACAAAGCTTGTTTTAACTTGATTCTTCCATTTCATTCATTCACAGACTATTAAATATTCCACTATCAGAAAGACATTTTTAGAAAGAATAGGGTTCAATCAGAATTACTATCAACAACTGTTACAAGGTAGATTATATCAACTCCATTCTTTCCAAAATATGCAGACAAGCCATTTATAAGGTCTATCTCACTTCAAGATAGAGAGCGTTTAAGGAGGTTGACATACTATTGAAAGCCCTATAAAGATATCGCTTGTTTTCTGAATATGACAGACTTGGACGTGGCTTACAGAAAAATTTCAATTTTAACAAATACAATATAGATAAAACTCCTTCCTCTGATAGATATACGAGTAGGTATACGAGGCCTATTGTTTAAGACCTCTTTCATTTGGAGAACTGCATTTATGTGGAATAAACTTTCTAAGAACGTTTTTCCAAATGGATTCAATCTCCAGCGATTCAAATCCAATGGAATCGCTATCTTCGCACAAACACACAAATCAAAGCACTACAGGAAAATCCTTAAGGCGCCTGTCACCAACCGAATGTAGCGAGTGGAGTGCAATAATAAAAAAAGTCAATTCCTACAAATTGAAAGGGGAGTACCTCAAGGTTCAATCTTGGGACCTCTGCTGTTACTCATTTATATAAATGACCTACTCCATAATGTGGCTGCACATAACAGATTATCTGTACTCTTTGCAGATGATGCTACATTCACAATCAGTATAGAAAGGGATGAAGATCTCAA
>WOGJ01201853.1:0-14132 GCA_015342185.1 Leptinotarsa juncta | reverse complement strand
AAATGGCCTTATAAGCCGAAACCGGTCGTAACGAATAAATAAACATAGTAGAAACTAGACAAAAGTATTTTCTTTATTCTATATCAAAATTTGTTACCTGTTTGCCTTTTACTACAAATTCGGGTGCTTCTGTTTCTGAGTGCAAGACAACATCAGACAATATTCTTAAAAAACGTGAAAACTATGATCCCGTAGGCCAAATTTCACGTCTCCAAGCTTTCGGTTTTTTGGGTAATTTTGACTCTTATTGAGACGTACAGCTTTGTATGCCTAGACTGCAATTGTTTAAATAAATGTGAAACACGTTTGAATATTATACTAAAATCAATACCAACCATCAACTTGTTTTTATTAAATTAATGAAAAACCAGTGTGGAAATAACATTTACACATGTTCTCGCTCTACCTCTGGTCGATGTGAGACATTACAAAACAGAAAGAGTCGAACTTGGAGATAAAGCGGGGATATTATTGACAAACCGTAGATAACCGTTGAAGGGATACTGGCTACACTGCAATTGTTTTACTGTGCTCTCGAGAGGTAATAATCACTAGCAAATTGGACACCCTGACGAATTAGGCTGATCTGCTGACAAACCCTTAATGAAGCTGAAGATATTGTTTCAACTTCTACACTAATAGCCTCTTGCCATGGACAGACACATTTGGGGTATTATCTACTAGAATCTCTGCTAACAAATACCCGATGATTGTGATGAAAAACTTTCCCAAGCAGCTTAAGTAAGAAACCAAAACTGGTGTAAGTAATGTTATTTGCATGAAGTTTCTAATCATTTTTGTGAGTAATTTGAAAGATCTCTATTGGAGAATAAGTGTTTTAGGTCATCATGAAAATAAATAAGCTAGATCTATGATTCAATTGATAAGAGGATTGAATCAAGGCCAAAATCGTTCATATAGAATTAGACCATATCATTGTAATAAATGAACCGTTTAGTTAAAAGTCCAGTAGAAAGCATAACTGTGTACAGATAAGAAGAGACGACTGGAAGCGAGGCATGCAGGGATGGGGAATATTCAAAGGAAACTATCCATTATAAAATCAGATGTTACTTTATTCCAGCTAATGAATGAAACAAAAAAAAGGTAACATTTCCTCATAAGATTTTGTCTCAAAATAGGCTTTTCAATTACATTTTTGTCGTTATCCAATAATCCATATGATACACTAGACTAGAGTATCATTTTTGTATAAATATTCTTTATTACTCATAAAAGGAGAGAGATAACACCTATGCCAAGACTATCACTGTAGTAAATGGAATTCGCTAACAAACTGTCGTATTTCCAATTTTTACTTTGTATTGTTCAACCCCAGTACTCCTTAATCCTTAGCTCGCACAAGTTCCAACAAAGCACAGATTATTAATTTTTGAGACAAATACTCCTATTCAGTACAAACTGAATAAAAAAAATGTTTTTGGAAATATTTGCAGTATTCATATAAAAATAGTTATTTCGAAAGTTCCTATATTTTCTTTCGTGTTATTCAATTTTTATATGAAATTAGTTGTTTCGAGACAGGGCTTTTACTCCAGTTTGTGTCTGGAAGTTACTTCTTTGCATGCTCTATACATCTAGATTTACCTTTTTTGAAATTGATTGCTTCCTTTCTTTCTTTGGAAGATTTCCACATTTTTTGTATAAAGATGGAGAAGTAGAAAATGAAAAAATTTATTGATATAGCCGTTACCACATGGAAGACTATCATGAAAAATGAAACTTTCTATATTTTTTACCACTTTTATTTGTAACTATCGTTACTGCAGTTCCGTCCTATATGGACATTTTCAAACTAATACAATTAAACTGACATGTCCATATAGGACGAAACTGCAGTAACGATGTTTACAAATAATAGTGGTAAAAAACATAGAATATTTCATTCCTCATTTTTCAGAAAATCAAAATCTTTTTTTCCAAATATTAATATCTCCTCATGTGGGAAAAGTATATCCATTTTACATACTATTGAGAATGTACAGTTTGAACGACTCTCGACGAAGTATATGATTTGAACATTTGATAGTTTTCTTAAATTAAAAAGAAAACAGATTCTATTTGTTTTTCTTAATAAAAAAAATTCAGTGATGAAAATTTTACCTTTTCTAAAGGTTTCAAAATGATTTTTCATCACTTCAAACTCGATATTTACTATAGAGTAATTAGTTATTGGATGAAAAATAAAACAAATAAGTATTTCGATGGTGATTTATTTCTACAAACAAGTCACTTTAATCCACATAAATTATATTTACAACGGTTCAATCACACAGCTTAAATAAGTGTACCTACTTTTATAGATAAATATATTCATATTTTCAATATAAGCTCTGGGCCTTATGCGTGTCACATGGGCAAGATACTCCTAATAAATAAGTAGACTCCATGATATCAGCACAATGGGACTCGCACACTGGCCCCATGCGAGGAGACTTATGGTAGTCTTAAGCAAACAAATCGAGTGATCTAGGAATATTAACAGTTTAATCATAGTACTCACCGGTAACAATATCAAAATTATTATTTGATTTAATGTTTGAAATTACTAATTATGCCATTCGCTAATGGAATGTTGTCATTTTTAGATGAAGATAGACCTCTAGATGTCAATTTATTCTAAAGTACTCAAAACATATGACAAAAAGGACCTTTACTGATTATTTTCAGCAATTACTCCTCAAGGGTATTACGTATTAGAAAGGCCACATCACGAATGAATAACTATATGCCAAAGAAAATAAACAGTGTTTTCATGAAAAATGAGGAATAAAACTTTCGATGTTTTTTACCACTTGTATTTGTAACTAACGTATGACAGATCATATGACAGATCTCTCTCCAAGTTTGCTGTGCCACTATAAATTGAAAGTAATTTTTGTTTAGTAGGGAGTGGCCGTTTTTTGTTTTCAGTAGACATTTCCCAATCAAACTGAAAAAATTGGGTTGTCAGTAATTGAGTGCCCAAGAATATTTTGCCAAATATATTGTTGAATATTTTCAAGGGTATTATTAACAAATTTGGATAGTTGTTACACTTTAAATTACGGAAGGCCTTGAACATTAGTTTACCTAGGGAATTACAAAGCACCATATTTTTATTTCATTATTTGCTCTCTCTATATTTCCAATTTTGAAACTTTACTGTACATTGTGATACTTGAAATCAAAAGTAAAAAAAATATCTGAATTGAATCATGCTAAAATAACTGTCTACAAATTCAAAAATGAAGAGAGTAAAATACCTAAAATTCAGTAATAAAATCGTCATTCAAGTTTTTATACCCCTTTCACCTTCCTCAGACTAGAAAGAGATAAAAATAATGATAAAAAACTTTATTGTATAAAAAACTCTTACTCTGAATTGCTAATTCAGCAAATATATTCCTGCATAGGGTTAGCTTATTCCCTTTCCTAATCTCCAGGAACTGTTTTTGAACAGATCAACAGTAGTGACAATGTAATATCTGGAATTAGTTCAGAAATATATATTTTTGCTTCTCACATTATATTTTTCTTTATCACACTAATCCACTAACAGGCGTAACTGTTAGGATGAAGGTAGCAACAATGCATGCAGAAGAAATATCATAACTCTACAATATCAAAACCTTTGGTTTCACATCTTGAAAAAACACCTAAAATACTCGTTTCATAAACAGCGTTTTATTTAGGGGCTATCTTGATATCAGAATAAAACATATTATTATTTGCAGTAATTATTTTTACATATTTAGTCATGCTTTCAGCAGTTACTGAATAAAATATTTTTTACAAAGACAGGATCATGTTCATAAGTAGTTTGTAATTGGTTTTGAATATAAAAAATGTAACATATTTTATGTATGATTTATATTACCCACAAAATTAATCATTGTTTCGGAAATTACATTTTATACAATTTTTTTTCACCCGAAGTCAAATGTTACTTGTGTACTTGAATTATATACTTTTAGAAATACAATTTTGAAAAAATTCCATTGGTCCAGTGGTATGTGATCTAATATCAAGTAAAATGTTCTGAAAACCTGATCCTTGGAACGGACAGTGGTGATTTCGCAGCAATTGAAAGGAGGAGGATTGAAATGGTGAAGTAACTAAATTCATTATTCATGAATATCTTAGCCTATTCACTTGTAATTAACATCAATCTAAACCCAATTTTTCAACATTCATAACGAAAATAATTTTGTTACGGCAAAAAACCGTAGCTCACCCTAATTCTAACTTCAAATACATGACCCTATAATCTTTATCTTTTAAAAATGTATACAAACTGAACTGAAAGAAATTCTGTGAATTATTTTTCTGGCATTTGTCAAAGAATTCCAGAAATATGTCAACTAAGGATTTTATGGCGGGCATTTTACACTACTTCTTTCAAATCAATCGTAAAGGAACCAAGATGTAATCAACAACTTTTTCAAAAAGAAAGGTATGACTTATGATACATTGTTAAAAAGGAAGTGAATAGCCAATTTCATGTTACATTTCACTTTTTTCATCAATCCAAAATAGATTGAAAACATCGAATTTTCATAGCAATACTCTTCATAAATCTAATATTAATTAAACAAATGCTCCAAGAACTCCTTGAAATAATTTTTAATCATCTACCTAGTAGATACTTAAATGAGTCTCACATTTCTGGTTCGATAGACGTAATATTAGTGATGTGCACATCCATAGATACATTGCAATAGAAAAATAGTGAACGTGCAAATAGGTTGTCTGTTCCTGTGGTTTCTTTTAAACACCGAACATCCATCGGTAATGTTCAAATAACAGAGAAGTACAGAAACCCAAAAAATTACAAAATTGATTGATTACAGCAAAAAAACATTCAAAAACTTGAATAATATGTATGTTTTGCATAAAATATACTGATTCACCACAGATCTATCAAGGAACTGTTAGTAAAATTGAAAAACAATTTAGGGATATGGGACATGCAAAAAATTTGACGTTTTGTTTATAGTCAAAGAAACCACAGGCATAACCATTATGAAAATATAAAAATCAGAGAATGCATCCCTTCAAGATACTCCCTAGGTCAGAAAATTATTGATCTCAATAGAAAATGTGACCCGTATGACAATATTTGAAAACAGAACTTCCTCAACTGAATGAATTGTTAGGCGCAAAGAAGTGAAATGGCCAGTAAGATCACCTGATCTTACACCATTGGATTTTTTCTTTTGGGGACATGTGAAAAACATAGTGTATTAAACTGAACCACATGATTAAAATGATTTCAAGATATGCATAACTGAAACCGTAACATCAATCAGACCAGGAATGGTAAATAAAGTGAGTTTGTTATGAAGTATATTTCAATAAAATAAAATTTTCTCGATTTATATTGATAAAAAACTGATATGTGCCACCAAAGAGGTATCATAAGCGCTACCTTTACATTTGGCAATGTCAATTACGTAATGAAAAGAGAAATGAAAATTTCTGTTTTTTCCCACTTTTATTTGTAACTAACGTTACTCCAGTTTCGTCCTATATGGACATTTTCAAACTTAAACAATAAGTTTATTGTTTATTGTTTAAGTTTGAAAATGTCCATATAGAACGAAACTGCAGTAACGTTAGGTACAAATAAAAGTGTTAAAAAACAGAAATTTTCATTTCTCTTTTCATCATGATATCCTACCACGTAATAACGGCTACATCCATCAATTTATCAATTACGTAATGTGACTTCTGGCTCATACTGTATAAAAAATAGTGAAAGATTTCTAAAATAAAAAACTATATGGATAAATTAGTCTTCAGTGATGTTTTTCTATCATATTCACTTTAAATTAAAGTTCTACTGTCAATAAATGAACTCGAAAAAATAAATGTATGTCCAAACATATTATTTCACCACATTTCATAAAAAAAAAGTTCAATGATGCACATCCAATTAGAGGGTAAGACTATACTAAACGTCAAATTTGCATGGATATTTCAAACAATCACATGATCATTTATATTTATGACAGAACCAACAATCTGGGTTGAAGTTCTGTGTTTTTGTTGGTTGAAAAGGAGATAATTGCTTTCTATATACAACATTTCATCAATATGTTTAATAATTTCAAAAAGGTTTTTCTTAATATTCAAGTTAATTTTTTGTAGTTCAACTTTGATGATCTGTTTAAAAAATGGAGTGGTGTGTTTAAAATTTTACAATTGACACAACAAATGAGATACATTGTAAAAGTGGTTACTTCTTGAATATTGCTGTCGGTTGTCTCACTCTAGCATTATTCAAGTATATGGACACACTTTATATGTTACGTAAACTTCAATACTATTTAAATTATTGAATATCTAACAGATATTTTTTATTGCACCAATTTCTATTCAAACCACAGTTATATCACGACTTCCAAAAAAATATGTTTATAAAAATAATTCGATATTCTTCAATCACTTTATATATAGTAAATAATTTTGGTTTCCTATAAAATTTTTAATGTTCAACAGATGTGCCATAAAAAAATAACCTTTCAATTTTCATCCAAATTTAGTTTTATTTGAATATTTTATCCAACAATAGATACGTATAACTACTCAATATACATATGTACAAATTCCTAATATCACAACTTTACAAATTAAAGAAAAAATAGTAAAACTCAATGTACGTTTCAAATCACGTTATCGATCCAATTTATCCCTCCGACACGAGGTTCGATAAAAAAATAAAATATGTATATATATTTTGCAGAAGGATAAACAATTGTATGATCTGTTTGCGTAAAATGACCATCGAGGATCCTGCATAATAACTGGTACTGAAGTAAGAGACAAAATTTGCAAAAATATCAGGTACCCATGAAAACAGTGAAAAATAATTTTTGGCTTTCCCGAGAAAATATTTTGCTCTTCCGAAATATAATAATTTTCCTGTAAAATATTTTACATTCGTTGTGTACTGCAGAATAAATTTTCATGGCATATCAGATATTGCTCAAAGTTTGTCAGTTTTTATGTATACCACTTTGATAACAACAACCCAAAAGACCACAGTACCTCGCTCTCCAAAATTATTAACATTCATAATATATAACATAATATATAATATACTTAAACTCAATAACTAATAATATTCATAATCTATAATTACATAATATTACAGTTGTTAGTTAGTCCATCACCGTGGTTAAGCTACACGTACTACTGCTAAACGTTTTAATGCCGCACTCGCACTCACACTCGTAACCGTACGCTCTCCCTTTCACAAACCGCCATAGCTAAGAGTTCTAGCCTAATCTAGGATGCCCTTGAATCCCTCGGGAGCACATCTCATGGAATGTGTGTCATATAAAAACTCAAATCAACGTAACATAAATAAAACAAGGCTCAACATAGAGCATGGTGCTGTGGTCTGTCTCTATCTATTACAAAAATATGTGGTTGCTCTTTGTACTTCATGAAGGCATCAATGTCAACAACTATTATGAGATTTCCAGTAACCTATGTACAGTGTAAGCCGGTATTGCACACAGATATGGTAACGTGAGGATTGTGAGGACGGCTGTTATTTCCTCTTGGCGTGCAGCATCTCCATAAGGAGGGTTTGCGTAGAAACGCCACTGTTGCAGTGCTTGTGGTAGAGGTGTTCTTCGCCTCGTGCTGCAAGGCTGTGAATCTCTGGAAGGAGTTGTTGCATCTTGTTGAATTTGTCCTGAAAATTTGACATATCCGTTAACACTCAGCTTAAATTAAGTCTTGTAAATTAAATTAGTTTCACTATTGGACTAAGTAACCGTATTGATAAGTGGAATTTGGAACCTCCGGCGTGAAATGAATCTACTGAAAACACTTTTACAGCATTATTTTCAGGTGAGA
This sequence comes from Leptinotarsa juncta, assembly GCA_015342185.1. Lineage (NCBI taxonomy): Eukaryota > Metazoa > Arthropoda > Insecta > Coleoptera > Chrysomelidae > Leptinotarsa > Leptinotarsa juncta. The sequence continues at coordinate 6,260 of WOGJ01201853.1, read as the reverse complement.
GGCAAGTGTTTTCAATGGATAAGTAACTGTGATTAAAACGTTCACTGCTGACCATCAGTCTGTATCTTTTACAAGCATGAAATAAAATTGGTATTTTTTTCATATACGGAACTTGGGCCATTTATTAGTTATTTCTTTACAAATATTTCCTTAAGGTTGGGGTAATTTGTAAGCGAAAGATGTAAGTGAAAAATGTGCAATCAAATTCTACTCGAGTAGGTACATACATCTGTCCGAATTTACCATATAACATTCACCAGGAGAACTGAGATAATAACTTCTGAAAAATATAACACTTGGTGGATTTGTTATATTGACAGATTTTCCATATAGCAAAGTTGTTTGTTACTGTTATTTGGAAGAGCAAGCCATAAATGATCAGTGCTTCAACTTGAGTTTAATGGAATTTCATTAAATTTTAACAAAACATGAGTATCACTTGTTGCCAAAGGCATGTAATGATCATGCACTTTCACATTCAACTTCAGAAACAGTTACATAAGTTCAGATTTCAGGTACACGTGAATAAAGATATGTTTGGAAATTCACTAAAAGTTTCAACTTCTATTTTCATCTTTTCAATTTGCATTGAACCTAACCCGACCAGTTTTTATATTCATGGACAAATAGACACCTAAATCGACTTCAATCCAAAAGATTAATCTTTTGAAAGATTATTAGCTTTTGTTCACAGTCATCATGCCTCTAATCTAATGAATACTTATATGGTTGTATTACTCTACATCAGATCAAATTCTTTTAGATGAAAGAGAATTGGCATTTAAAAATCAAATTATCAATTTGTTCACTACATTTTTTCTATACAAAATTCTTGAGTTCTCAAATACCCTCTTATAAAACTGTTTGTTGTTATCAATTTCGCAGCAGCAAAAAGTGACACACAAATGAGGGCCTAAAAACCTGATACAATAAACAGTTTAAAACAAAGGAATTTCGATTTTCTTGATAATCCCCTAACATAATGTTGGGGATTAACGAGATCAAAAGTGAAGGTAGAATTAAATATATTTTTCCTTTATTGATATTCATACATGAAATTAATATACAATTTATACATGAAATTAATATACAATTTATGCTTGAAATTTGAAAAAAAAATTAAGACAGAACTGTGACAATAACATTTATTCCGAGAGTATGTATGTATGTATATATGTAGGGGATGATGAAAATGACGTTGAAGGATATGTATGATCAGCTATCAATTGAAAAAACTTCAGAAAGATCAAGAAATAAGGTTTTTGGTGGTGTTTATGGGCTCATAAGGATATGTGATGAAATTAATGGATGCTTGAGACAAATCCAGAACATATCAGTTCACAAACCGTTGTAAACTGTTTGTTGGAAATCTCACCGGTGAAAAACTCCAAGTAACACCTGGAGGTGGAAATTTCAGCGGAAGGAAGAATATGGTTGATTACTCTAAACGGAATGATTATTCTGGATTATGCTAAACAATAATTGAGAATGAATTCAGAGTGATTGGTAGCCAATTACAGTCCAAAATCTGACTAGCTTCAATTTTGACAAGAAATCGAACACAATTCATAAGCAATTCAACATTCTTCTTTTCAAGTATGTACTTATAATTTAATCTTCCTATTGGAGATGATCAGTTGGTGATCGAAACACGTGTCGAGGTGTTAAAAATAACGATTTGATGTTGGGAAGAAATCCAGTAATACATATTTATCTATTTATACTTGACGGTGATGAGAAGGTAATTTGTATATGTAAACGTGCTCCTTTTATCCCCAAAGGGGCGCTCAAGTTGGAATGTTCAAAAATCCTTTCTTATTGCACATCTACAACATAAAAATAATCTACATAAAAAAGTTCAGCCTTCTTTCTAAGCATCTGAGACCTAAACTACCAAATTTTAGTTTCCTAGGACTCACCAGTACGGAGATGAATGAGTGGGTGTTAAGTGAGTGCCTTTCGCATTTTAAAGTATAGATTTCGAGTTTACTGTCATTTCATTCTAGAATATCAACTAATCCACCTTTTCAAATACTATTTCAATGTCCAAGTTTTTATCAGCAGTAGTAAAAATATTAACGTTTTACAGTATAATGAACTCGTTCATATAAAAAAAGTCGTGAAAACATTTTTTATATGATCGAAAAGTAAACTTTGGAACTGAATTTGAAAATTCAAATTTTAATTTAATAAAATTATTTATGATTTTATCCAAGACTTGATCTACTTGAATATTTTGCAAATGATATGTTTAGGTGGGCAACGATTGTATTAATATGGTTTCAATATTAACAAAGGTTTATGAAAAAATAGTTCAGTTGTTAATATCAAAAATAACTTATCTTCTGCCGACGATTCCACTCATTTATCAGAATCAGAGATTCCAAAAATTAGAATTTATTGAAATATTTTTCAAAATTTTAGGATGATACAGCCAAAACCTTGTTCCATTACGAATTTCAATGCAGTTAAATCATCTCCATTTACTCAATAGAAAATCAAAAAATTTAAATCAATTTATAACGAGTTATTACCGGAATTTGTGGAAAGCAGGTTATTGTATATTCGAGTAGAGCCTGTTGGACCTGTTCATAGCCTTCTTCTACATGCTTTCTATTTGTGATGCCCCGGACATCTAAAAAAAAAACAAAAACTTTAGCACTTATTTAGGCAAATAGGGAAACATGCATTTTTGATGGACAAAAGATATCTGTTAAAAAAATCTACACAATGTTAATATATTAAGAATGTAAAGAAAAAAACACTGGGTAGGAATTGTTGAGGAAGAATGTTGCTATATACATGATACATGTGTACAAAATTGCATTACAATTAAAATATACTAGATCAACTGAATGTTGAAACAATTGCCATCAAAACTTTTAATAAACAATCTACCAGGTTAGATCTCATTAATTGTGATTCCTATAGCAAAGAATTGAATATACACAAAACCAAACTTATGGTATAAAAACAGACATAACAAAAAACGACTATACCAGAAAATAAGCTACAGTATGACTGAATAATTTATTGAAACATTCTCATAAAAGCAAGCGCATTTCGTGAATTTTGAAAAATAAAACTAGAAAGTTCTTCTATATATTAATAATCGGCATTGCTTGCTATCACCGTTATTCAAGTTTCAATTTCTGCTGTATTACTGGTATGCTTTTCAAGTGAATTGTCAATATTGTCTTATGATAAGTTCTAACTTGAATCAAGCTGATTTCATTCATTTTACTGATATCTGGTGAGCACGTAAGTCATTCCAGAATGGCCTCTTCTTTCATCTCAAAATACAAGTATTCCTGAGCAATCCACAACCTAACTATAGGATCTGGTAATATCTACCCTACTAGTTAAAAATTTGTTTGATGAGAAACAATAAAGTAATATCTCCGAGAACATATCTGTTGCTTCTCTGATTTTAAAACAAATTTTCAAAAGGGATTGACAATGTGATTGATTCTTCTTTATCATCAGATTGAAAAAAAACATGCATCATCAAGTAGCATACTTGAATATTATCCAAAAAAGCTGCTAGTGATTTATTCCACTTAATGAGAGAACTAAATCCTGGTTGGTAGGCCATGGTTAAATGGAAAGTGTAGTATTAGCCCAGATTTTGCTCTCTCAACTTTAGTTGCCGCAAAAAAATTCTAAATGATTTTTATGTATCCAACTAACAGATTTCCTTCAACATATTATATTGTATAAAAAAATATACTAACCGGGATTGAGAAGTAACAAGAATTTAGTACAAATGTAATCGCTAACATCGAATTTCAATTCTAGCAATTTAGTAGTGATGTCATTGAAATGATCAGCAAGACTGGGAACTCCTAGCAACCCCAAACTCAGCAGATCGAATTTCTGCCCATTATGAAGGGTGGTTTCATCAGGTAAGTTATTGTGCATTCGCTGGTGCATATGGTCCAAAACTAACATGTCCGACCATGAGTGCTGGAGAAGCTTCATTTGGTCATCCACCTGAAAGGCAATGATATCAGTTAGAATTGAGAATAGGTTAAGGTCACTCATAGATACAATTTCATGATGCTTGCGATGGCCATCCAGTTGATGATGAAATGGCGAACAGCTGATAGATGATGGAACAACCCCCAAAAGGGTTGGTACATAGTGAACTGAAGAATAAAAATAATATTCATTTGTCTGGATTTTTGAATGAAACTCAGTGTCAGTGGACAAACATTGCATATGGCGCAAGAACGGCACATCACGTTGTAATAAGTAACGTAATAATAATTACCGATTTGTCAGAAGATGTTACTATTCAAACATTACAAAATCGAGTTGACTTGAGATTCTGACAGAAATAATGTACAAAAAAAATTGGTTTATGAAAAAAGCATTCATTATCTTATATGATTAGTGAATCAATAATGAAGATTAAAAAAATATAACTAAAACAAGTAGATTTGTATCTGGTTTCTCTCAAAATTTAGGTAACCTCACGAAAGCTGCTGATGCCAAATTGGTCAGTTCATTGAATTCTTAGTGTGGTGAAATCTGTTTGAACAGCTGGCATTCACAGTAGAAATTGATTTTATAAAAAATGCTGAGAGTTCTAGTCGCCGTTTCATGTAGAACCTTGTAAAATAATCTTAGGTAAATAATATTTCGGGGTAATTTAAATAACATATATATTGATTACTCATTAAAAAAACCCTTCATTCCTTTCGTCTGATGTGCATATTTTTTAACTTGGGATATTTTATAACGAACGTTCTAAAAAACCTCAATTGCTGAAAACAACAATCCAAATTATTTTCAAGTCATTGAAAGTTTGAGAACCGCTGAACGTGAATATCCCAAATTCAGTGTTAGTGGAATTCTGAATAAAGATACATCAATATTTTGTCAAACGCGTACCAAGAATAACTTAGCAAACGCAATTAGAACCATATTTAATTGGCCTGTAAACAAAATACATATGTACGTCAATGATTCAATGGTAGAATGATAATGTATACTTATTTTGTTGTAATAAAGTGACTCATCGCGTTTGTTAAACAAAGATAGATCGCAACAGACTCACTGAACTTGGCCTAAATTTGCAATTCGTTTTCACTTTCCATTATTTGCTCATTTTACATAATCTTACTACACACTTTACTGTTCTTTTTTATTTTTCATGCCATCTCTTTTCGAAACGGGTTTTGAATTACATGATGCAATCGACGAAATATGATTACATTTATCAATGTTCGTATAAATAAACGTAGTTCTACATGTTGGAGATATAGAGATGATATAAACATTATTGTAGTATAATACTGATGTCCCTCAATCAATGTTTCAAGTGAGGTATCGCCATACAGAAGATAAATATAGAGGAAAATGGTTGACAAGACGAACGAAATTAAAGAGATGAATTCGTATACACCCAAGAACAACTACTAAATATGTGTACAATGGCCGGCATTTGGAAAGTCTATCGTCCAGATACATCTACCGGACATATAGATACTAACCCAGTTGGTGAAACAAAAACAAAGTCCTGTCCGTTGTTTTTATAAATTGTTGTGGTTTCTTGTGATTTCCGCAAAAAAATAAACATAACATATGTTTAACATTCAGTTATCCGATCAGCCGTTAGCTGTTCAAGTATAGCCATGATTGAGAGAAATTTTTGCCTATTAGTATGGTCTGCTTGCTTGTCGCTATGACTGAATTGCCATTTTAGTACCTTTGTACCAAATCAATTGCCATTAGGTACGGAATTGGTTTATCAAACAGGAAACAAGATTCACAACCCATTTAAATATTCAGAGGTCATAGAGGCGGCAAATCTAATATCAATCTTCTAACTTTTGATCTACATATTTTATCAACACTGGAGAGACAGCAGCCGGTTTGTTAGCGCGAGTTTATCATTGATCATTCTACTCATTCAGTCGCCCGCTATGTGGACTTTGGCATAAGGCCTACGGCTAGAAAATCTATTTTCAGTGATCGTATCTTACAACCCGTACTAGAAATCGCACGTTCAAAGGTAAGACACTAATCCTTATAACTACATACCTATAATAATAAATCACAACTTAATAAGCCCTAAACTCATAAACCCGGATACCATAACCCCAAATTTCATAACAACAAACCCCATCTGTATCTGTAGAGTGGGGAGGGTGAGTGTAATCCCACGCACTTAGACCACATGTGACCCATTGTACATCCTCCCGAGGAGTTGTCCTCCTAGGCCATCGTCTATCCTGTCCTTTCCAGGAAGGTGG
>WOGJ01201837.1:0-12006 GCA_015342185.1 Leptinotarsa juncta | reverse complement strand
GTTGTTGCTTCTATGTTATTTCATTGTAATTTCAGCTTTTTCGTTTAATAAAATAGTTATTTTCGATTGATCTTAATAATTTTTTCAATTGTTTTTTCAGGGTTTTCAAATCAATTTATATTATATTAGACAATGGAAGTGCGAACTGATGAAGTAACAACATATATGTTGATATACATGTTTATATATAGAGAAAATTCTACACATCGTCATCACCCACAAGCTGTGGCCAATTCAGCTTCAGTGATTACCCTGTTTATTCATTCATATGTATATGTATATTATATGTGAAAAATATGTAAAACTTCTATTTGTATTTGGGGAATAAACATTACATTACATTGCATAATGTAATGTAATGTTATATTATCTATTGTTATATTTACCCAAATAGTTGAAATGCTCTCATTTAAAGTCATTTGGCAATGCATTTGTTGGATAGCAAGTCAACAAAATCGATATGTTCTCGATATGTTCAGACCTTAGTCAGGACACACGATACAAATTTATCCCAAAACCGACAACTAGAAAAGTTGATCACATTCATTAAAATTTGAATTCCAAATAAAACAATATCCATTCAAATGTGTACCCTGTTTTCCCCAAACGGTTATTCGAAAAATGTAATTAGAGCAAACCGTGTCGTCAAAAACAACAGAGCACTCTATCTCACTGCGCGAATTAGAGAACAAAAGAGTGATAAAGACCGCTCTTGAACTCGTACGAATAAATACTCTATTGTTTTATTAATTTATAATTCACTCCTGTTTCTGTGGGTTCCCAACAACGGTAAATATCGAGGTGAAATGTATAATTCACTATACAGTTGTCAGCGGCAGATTGGGACTTCCACCATCGTCATAATGAAAAGGGAATCATTGTTTGAGAATTATGAATGATCATTTTCATGACCTATTTTTGTTCCACTACAGTCAATGTTTTGTTTTCGAAAAATTTCATACTTGAATCTTTATGAAAGGCAACCAATGGATTATTAAATTCCACAGAAATCTACGTTGCACGAATGAAGGAAACTGTCATTGTTGTATAACTGAACAGCAAAAGTTTAGAAAATCTACGGTTTAATTGCGAGTACTCGTATACTGACATGGACTGCAGATTGAAATTTACTTTCTAGAAAAGTACTTCATGTGTCAACCTGGTATTAGGATCAGCGAAACACTTCATTTATTAGACACTCTCGTGAACACATCGATTTCCTAAACCAATGGGAATATTTCCAAAAAAAATATTTTAATGAAGACTAGTTGAATTAAATATGATATACCGCTTATCGAAATACTTCATCCGTTTTTCATCTCAACATAACTTTTTCATTTATTGAAAAAAACCAAACACTGTTAAGTACAGCTTAACACAATAGGTATATTAGAGAAAATCGCGTCCAACTCAATTGAAACATTTCTACAAACTCAAACCAAATGATAAGAGATACAGTGCAATGAATTCTGTTGAAATATGTTAATGACAAAAAAATATATTATAATGAATATTCAAAACATATTGATATATCTATTGAAAACTCTTTTTCCATACCAGAAAGAATCTCTATAACATTAAAATGGTACTAATAACCAGTATTTCAAGAGATATGTTATATCACTTTGTTTTCACTTTTTATTTCCGTTCTGAATCTTACTTTCGTGAAAAAAAGAGCCAGAGGTATTAGTATCAACCCCTAATATTTTTCTCCTTCTGATGACCCTGTGGTCTTGGCTAACACCGAAATTGATCTTTCCAGAAAATTGGGTATTTTGGAAAAGTATGCTTCCGAGAATTATTCAAAAATTAACATGGTATCTCTCTTCAGAAAAATAACAATTGTTTCCGTCTCCAAAGCAAATCAGCTGAAAGAAGTGATATTCTTAACAAAAATACGAAACCAAATGCCTCAATGGACATTGTGAATCACTCTCTACTTCCAGTTTTTTCCACTAAACTATTCAAGAGACCTGTACTCGTGAACCTATTTACAACATTCAAATAGTTGCCGAATATAGTCCCTACTAATATTATGAATGCGAGTGTAAGTTTGTTTGTTACGGTTTCACGCAAAAACTACTCAACCGATCATCATGAAACTTCATACACATGTTCTTGGATGTATTAGAAGTACCGTAGAATACATTTAATTACAAAATTAATTATTTTTTATGTAAGATAGAAAAATAGTTTGTCAAAAAAATCTCAGCATCTAGCTACTTTAACGTCATATCTAGCGTTCCAGTAATGAAGTTCCAACCCTTAGTTGCGTAATACTGTCGCACTGTATTATTCACAGTCACGACAATATCTAATCCAATCCACTTCAATCCAATTGACTATAGTTTCAGCTGCCTGAAATTTTTCTATATTTATTGTTATTTTCTTCTGTCATTTTCATTTTCAGGTTGTCATTTTTGTTGGCTGGCTGCCACTTAATTATTTTAACATTTGTTGTTGCAACTCAATAAAGCATATTTTAAATTTTCGAAACTTCATCGTAACTAATAATTTTTAAAAATTGATATCTCAGCTAAGCATTAAAAAAATTTCTCATATTGATTCATTTCTATTGTACTGACACTTATTTACTAATGGCATAAGTGCAAGCGAAGCCGCGGGTAAAAGCTATTTCCATATAATTTCAAATGAATTTGCTCTATGTGCAATATACATATTTATGAATATATACATTTCATTTGAATGCAATCTACTTTCTGCCATCAGACCGTAAGTATGCTCTACCTTTTTCAGAAAGCTTCTAAACTCATATAAGTTCACTACACAATACAAACTGTTAGGATGTAAACATTTTGGATGTTTTTATTATCGAAGTTTTCAAAATAGGGGCTTCATTGCCAGAAAATCGGTTTTTCACTTTGTTATCGTGTGTTTTTTTACTTTTCAGTGTTCTCGTGAATTTTTTTCAGTATATTTCAAAACTCATTACTACTTAACAATCCAAACTTTTCGTTATGAGATGCATATCTTGAAAACAATGAAGTATGATAATATTCATGATAATAATGATGATGAAATATTCAGAATAGACCAATGTGCAACGGTCCATCTCAAAAGAGGACGATGCGGAGACTGTAGAGAGGATGTATAACTCATGGATGGAAGCATCCTGCACCATCTGGATGCCGAAAAGACGTTTTCTTATCCCGAGATGGAACAACGGCATTCAGAAGAGGTATCAGTGAGGTAGCAGTGAAGAACTCTCTCCGCAACAAGTATCAGCACAAACTCCCACAGATCTGCAACGTCCGCGACCAAGACAGAGCAGGAATTGAAGCATTTTTTTCAAAGCAGCTGCCCGAGCAGATCGACATAGTTTTTGACACTGAACGAGATGATCACAACTCTGTCATCGAGTTGGAACCCGTCCAGGAAAAGGATAAGCATGGGGTCTTCTTCAACAACATTGAAGACCTTGGCTTATCGAACCCCCTGACCTTTGCATTCCTCAAGTCGAGTCATCATGGCCTGCCAGGATGATATCTTCGAATCCTTAGTCTACCACAGCCGTATAATGGATATACTGTCAGCATGTCTATCATAGCGATTTCAGCCTAAATCCATCGATATAACGCGCTTGAGAGTGCTCTGTCACCTCCTATGGCACTTTTAGGATATTGACGAGACACTGGTATTGCCCTTCCGGAGATATTGAATATGTTGTGGGAATCGAGAACTGTCTGTATTGGAACTATTTTTCCCCACCCTCAGACTTATACAAGATCATGAGCCTGATGTAGTTATTCTCGATCATCAGAATGAGGCGATATTTGTCGTTGAGTTTTCAGCTCCTGGCGAAACGGATATCGTTCGGAAAGAAAAATAACATGACGTCTATGTGTACAAGGAGTGGCAAAATACATGATTCAAGATAAAACGTGACAGTTCAACGGGGCCCTAACGTTTCAGCAAGCGATATCTCAATGTATACAGAATGTCTCAAAATACATCATTTAAAATACATGATGGCCCGGGTATGAATGAAAGTATGAATTTTCTTCCTTGTCATTTATTGAATTGTGTTACCAATATCGACAAAGGAATACATCAGCACCATTTATCGCTGATGGTGGTGACCAATATGTGAATCAACAAAATTTCTGATCTTAATGATTTGTTTCAAAATAAACAGTTTCGGTTCATAAACATTGAGATAGAAAAAAACTGAAAATGAATTCGAGGAGAGTCCAAATCAACAATATAAGGGTCATTTTCGGTTTTCATTTTCGGTTGTCCGGCATCAATAGATTCGTTTCGATTCACCTGAAGGCGATTGTTAATACTAACTTTCGGAACTAAGTAACTTTGCTTGAAATCTTTCATTTTTCAATTATCATTTCTTGTTAATAATTTTCAATTTTCATTTCGTGTTGATGGTTCAATTTTTGATTGTTTTATTTCATTTAATTGTAATTTCAGTTTTTTTGCTTGATATAATTGGTAATTTTCATCTTATTAATTGTTTATGGATTATTTCAGGGATTCCAAATCAATTTATATCATATTAGACAATGGAAGTCTAAACTAATGAAATGCACCACGAAACATTGTCAACCGCCTTCAAACAAATATCTTGCCTTATAGGCTTTTCAATTATCTATCCAACATTTTTCATTTTGAGGATGGGATCAACCAATTCTGGAAAATTACAATTTTAGACTCTGGAGTACTGGAAAAAAAGATTTTGAAATCATTTGCAAGATAAACGACTTATGCGTGAACTACGATGTCTCACAGTTAATGAATTTCGACTCAATAAAAGAAACTATTCTGAAACAAATAAAACATTCCAACATTCCAAAAAACACAAAATCGATACAGTTGATTTCACCAATGTCTTATAAAATTTCAATTTTCACTACGTTTGAGGAAATTTCGATTTTGGGTTCCTATATTCAACATAGAAATAATATCACAGGCCTACCTATGGTCAACCTACTTTTGCTCAAATCAAATCATTGATCAAATCCAACTTGGTTATCAAAACACCATAAATTACAATATGATAGTGTACTTCAAATAGGCCACATTGTAAACGAAGGGGATCGCATGTTGAAACGCTAGATATCGTTCTTTTCTTTCTCAAACGACACCCTATATACATTTTTCTGGTATTTTCATCCACATATTTTCTTCTTGATCCACAAAACGATTATGATGCTGACTTGGTTAACAAAGATACGGCTAAGTGATCTTCCGGACATGTTGGATGGCATGTCAGACCCTCTTATTCAATATAAATACAAACACGTTTCCATCATTCCGAAAATATTTTATGTATGTGAGTTGTTTTCTACTATCGTGATGTTTAATAATCGCTATAAACCCTGTTATATGATTGTTCGTTATTGCATATTTTCAACAACTTCTCACCTATATAAGTTCAATTTTGAATTATATATTCTATATAACAAGTTGGCTGTACTGGTTTATCTTACACTGCCTGAAACACTGTGCATACTGCTTTTGGCGAGTTCATTGACTTGGGATGTGGGGGTACCTTCGAGATTTCGGGGGCCCTCTCGTCGAAGTATCGCTTTGTCACGGTAATGTGGGGTTCTGCCGTGATTGACCTTCTTTCCCTAGCTACTCGTGGGACTTTTATAGACAGAATAAACTTAAACATTCTATTGACGGCGAGTCTAGAGAGGAGATGGATGTCGAGCTTACAACTCCAACTGACCTCTCTGTAAATTTAGATCAGAAGCGAGACTACAGAGGAGATGGATGTCAAGCTCACGACTCTAACTGACCTCCCTGTAAATTTAGATCAGGAGTGAGAGCTTCTCAACCCTCCAACTCCTGATCCAATAACTGAACCTAAAAAAAGGTTTGGGGGTGCAGTCAGGAAAGGACTGAGTCGTCTCCTGAAGAGTGGGGTAGCGTATGAAACCGCCTTGCACCAAATTCTTGAGCGGCGTATGCAGATTCTGTCTCAGGTGGAAAAACAATCCTCCCATGAACAGGTTAGCAAACCTTTGCGCTCAAGTGATGATTTACCAAAATCTGAGGCGAAAAAGTCCTGCACGGTTGAATCTAAGGCATCGTTAGCTGTGGCTGACGTGTAAAAACCCTCTCATATGGGAACGTTGTCGCGGGTATCAAGGTGGGAATCTTGCACCTTGACTATCGGACTACCTCATTAACGATTAGGTTTTTAGGGTTCGGCAGAGCCACACTCTTATCATCTGACCTGAAAAACCACTCACCATACAAACTATTTGGCTTTGTTGGGAAGCTGGGTTTATTTGGTCGAGTGTAAATATGTGTGAGCCACAATAAACCAATGCAGATTGCGGTGAAGGGTCGAATAGATCTACTCACTTTGGACCTTACTTAACCTATATATTATTTGTGCTGTATACGTTCCTTACAAACTAACAAAGAGACAAACAAAAGAACGGTCGAGCCATCAAACGAACAAAACTTCATGACATGAAGTCCTCTGAAACATATATACCGTTGTCATATACCTACTTCACCCATGAAAATCGCTACAAATGAAAATCGCCACACTCTATATCATGAAGACTTTCTCTCTCAATTACACTTTTAATGTCTCATGGAATTTCATTTTTCCCAAGGTCTAAAGAAATTTCCAATCTGGTTTCTATCATAAACGGTTTACTACCGTTCTGTTAGATGTTATTACTATTTCAATATATCACTCTGTATATGCGCTTATAATTTTTTGGAAAATATGTAGCAATGAAAAACGTTTTTTCGAAGCGATTGAATTCTCTAAAATTGCCGTTTCAACGTATTGAAATGTTGCATAATTTTTCATGCAATTTTCGTGACAAAGATAAACGCCTCATCACCCTATATTTTTAAATTTTTTTGAAGCGATTGTCGTGTCGATTAAAGTGTCAAAAAGAATCGTTTTAACGCATTATATTTTTGTGAAATTCTCAATGCGTTTTTCCTGACAAAAATGAACGCTTTATTGCATTATATCTGGATATAATTTTTAATACGCGTGTCAAAAAACCATATATTACAAATGCGGTCAATTCGTCATCTCCTAATGATATCAACCTGGTAAAAGAAAATAAATGGCAAATGATAGTACACTTCGAATAATCCACTCTGCGAATAGAGAGGATCGCACGTTGGTGCGCTAGATACATTCATATTCTTTCTCAAACGACACTCTGTATAAATTTTTCTATTATATTCACCTACATCTGTTCAACTCTCAATGAAACTAACTTGCCTAGCGAAGATGTGCCTCAGTATTCTTCTGGATCGCACGTTAAAACGTTGGATCCTTCTAGTCATCGTCGTCGCCATCTCATTTTTTCATAGAACCTAGTGCCTCATTCCCAACCCTCATATTGCGCGAGCCATCTATATTTTTTCCTTCCTCATCTCCCGATTATGTCAACTTGCTCAGCAAAAACGTATTTTTATGCATGTTTTCGTGACATTAATGAACGCTTCATCGTACTACATCAATTTTCATATTACATGTACATTCAAATTTTTTCGTAACAAGTTTCAATATGATTTTCACAATTGAAATAAGTACACATGTTGCTATTACACAATCTATTGCAAAAACATCTTTATTTTACTTCTCATATTCCCCTCAATATTGCTCATATTGAACATGTTCGTTTCTCAAATGTACACCAATAATTATGTTCAATAACAATCTCAGGTTGAATACCTCTCAACAAATATGTTGTTACTGTGGGTAATGGTCTCAAGGTGTAGTTAAAACACTGGCTCCTTGCGTTGATTTATTTCTTCAGGAACCAACTTTCCTTGGTTTCACGATATACAATGATTATCTATTTTTTCATAAATGCTGATGGTAAATATAAATGCTGGTTTTATCCTTTTTTCGGACAGTTTAACAACGTACAAAAATTAGGCAGCTGCTGTCACCAGATGCAGATTTCTCCGCATCAAAATTTGGGAGGTAGGCAATTTCGAAAAGACAGTAGGGTTCGTGCCGAACGCACGAAGGCCGGTCTTTTTGAGATCTAATCATTTGGTATACCTATTTATATTCTCTTACATTATGTGGTTCCAGAACTGAATTTTCAATTCTTAATTAAAATGCTTTTTACCCACTATTCTCTTCTCGATATATTGACAAAAAGTCTTCTATCTGTGTTTTGTTCTCTAAACTTCATCTTACTCTATGAGGATGGTATTTTTCTCAGTCCAAGAAAAAATGAAAGGCCAAGGTTTCAAATATAAAGTATAATAAGTAAAAAAACGACCCCATGGACAAAATGAAAACGTATAAAATATTATATGAAAGCAAAATGTTAAATTCTAAAAAATGAAAGAAACTAGAACAAGGAAATGCCACCGAATATACCATGCTATATACTATTAATCTAACCTGCTTAGTAATTGCAAATGCGCCAACTCGGTACAGAATACTTTTAGTTTTACTTTTACTTCAGGGACAGTGATGTATAACTTCAAATTTTCGCCTTTCTGTAATTGTATTATTTACTTTTGCTAAACAATCATTACTAGGAACCCAACAATACGTATCCTCTGAGGTGGACTCAGACAAAAAAATAAGTGATGTCTCTCTAAACATCAACTGATTAGTAAAATAATGACAAACAATCACATAACGCCTCTTCGGGTGGTTCATGGTCAACCATCGGTTCCGTTGACCCGGTGTGTTTTCAACACCAACACTTCAATTTCGAACTCCCCTGTGCCCATTACCGGTTTGTGATTTCACTACCGATTTTACTTAAATTTCGCACCACGCGCTTACAAACAAATCAACTCCCCTATTTAGGCCACCTTCTTCAGCCTCGAAGGCTGAGGGATGAGACCCCCGATCTCGTCTCGACTAGTTCCGGTGATCGACTTAATGTATTCTTGAAGAAACTCTCTAGCCTTCGCGTCAACCACGCTATCTTCAAAAACCTCATATCAGCGTTTTTTCAACTTTCCCAAGCGTATGGTCATTGGCAGGATGCAATACATTCATTTGTTCAGACTAGCTCAAATTCAACATGACCACAACGACGCTCGAAGGTCCGACAGTCATAACGTAATGGTAACGTAATGAAAAAATATCGACACCGAAGAAACGGGTGATCGACCTCGAATCTCTATGAATGAAATAATATTTCACGATAACCAACGCACTGGAAGTTATTACATCTCAAAATGAACAATTTTTTTTAAATTCTTCTAATTGACGGTTATACTCTCTCAAAGAAATTTCAATTGGTACTAAGAGTTAATCGCTAATAAAAAGTGTATCATGCGTCATGAATATTACCGACACGCACTCTTTTTTTCTGAAACATAACTCTGAATACGATGTTCATATGAATGGTTTCATAATATACTACCCAAATGAAGAAAATGCATGCTACATGATCGCCGCCTTGTTTTTCCTATCTGATTTTTCATTCATCATTATTATAAAAGTATTCTCAAAGTGAGCAGTTATTTTTTTTAACGCTACACACAACCAGTATGGGTGTGCTGCCATGGCATGGCAGCCATATGTTTTTCTCATTAACTTGCACGTCCAGTATACCTTCATGACAGCTTTTCTTCAACGCTGCACACAAATTAAATACCTCAATGGAGGCCATGTTTTTTTTTAACGCAGGCAGCCATGTGCACATCCTGTATACACCCATGACAGCTTTTCTTCAACGCTGCAAATACACCCTGTTTACCTCCATGGCATGGCAGCCAGGTTTTTTTGGAGCTGCACGTTCTGTATACCTCCATAATAGCTTTTCTTCAAAACTGCACACACCCTGTATACCTTCTTTAACGCTGCACACACCTTGTATACCTCGATGGCAACCATGTTTTTTCAACGCAGGGAGCCATTTTTTTTATTTAACGCTGCACACATCAAATTGAAAAACTCTTTTATTCCATGTTTGACAATAGATATAACATTCACATTTATGTATTTCAAGGCTTACTTCAAAAAATGAAATTATCGCTTAACAGGTTTCTCCTGAATATCATCTATGACTTTTTTGATGCAGTATTTTTATTAGGTTATTCTTGTCGATATAGTCATTTCCTGAAAAGAAATATTAGGGTAGCTACAAATTTCCAAGAGACATTTGGAAATTAGGAATGGCTTGGTATTGATACAAAGATTATTGGTCTCTCTTTTTCAAGACAACCCTGACAGAAATATATTTCGATTTCAGTGAATATAAATATTAAGGATCTCAATGAACGACATCACCAACGAGATAACTCTATTATATCTATGAATTTGTAACTAAAATGACTAGCAAAATGTATAAAAAAATATACAGGTCCGTTTCGAAAAAAAATATTTTGATGATGTATTTCAATGAACGAAATGTCGCATTGAAAAATGGGTCAGACCAGATCGCAAAAAACATAAAATGTTTGTTATTTTTCTGATATTATTGAAAATTAAAGCAGTAGAGCAAAAAAATTAAATCTGTCATTTTCAGTTTTTTGGAAATATCTCAGAAAGTGATTGGTGATTTTATCGATCGGAGAATACTATTGAGTTGCATTCCTAAAAAGGCAATTTTTATTCCATTTAACCGTTCTTGTAATCACACGTTAAAAGATAACACCTCGTTAATCCTTAGCTCGCAAAAGTTTCGACTTCTGAGGGTTGTCGTTCGTAGGGGTGCGATAGCTGGTTAACGAAAAAACACATTTTAAACGAATTTTTGTAGGACCTCTTATTTCCGAGATAGCAATAGTGGTATCAGCTAAAAAACGACCTGTATATAAAAGCAAATTTTACCCTTTATTAACCATCACTGAATTGACCTTCATTGAATATCACTAGGAATTATCATTCCTAGTGATATTCAATGCGATACAATTAGGAGTATGATATGCACGTGGTTGATTTGAATTTTCAATAACTTTCTCAGCATACGGAGACAGAAATTTCCTCAATCGACTTCAATTTTGTCAAATCCCAAAACGAAATAAAACTTTTGTAATACTCGTACATGCCTGAGCAACTGAATTGTAGCGTACCTTTTGAGTTCAACCTCTTATTACGCTCAAAATCTTCACTGAATATAACTCGATGTGGGAAAACTTTAATTTGGAAATTTGTATGATTTTTTTTGAAGTGGTCCCCCAGTGTAAAACAGAACGTTGGTTTGTATTCTAAAGTATCTGAGAAGCAAATTCCTGTCTGTATAAAATTCTACGACACAATGGTAGAGGCAGAAATTTGAAGATTACTTCACAATACATAACACTCTAAGTAATAATATATTATTCAACAAGTGAAATTCAACTAGTAAATATATTGGCATTGTAGGGGTTACAAAAATCAAAAACTTTTGGAAAGTATACTTTTTTTGTCGGCATAACAAATTTCTTGCGCAGTACACTCGTTATTTCTTCCCAAGTCCATGTATTTTTTTTGTTTTTTATTTGAAATTATACGTTAAAAACAAAATGGAAAGCAATTATCAAGTTCGCCTTTTGAAGACATATTTTGAAGTATAACAGCCTCAAGGCTTACTTGCAATTTAAAATAATTGGAGGACAACTATGGAGTTATGAATATGATTGGCCTAGAAACTAGTAGGTTATAAATCTGATCAATTGTGATTGGTCCGAAGTGTGACTTATGGATCAAAGTTATTTGGTTTTCAACTACTCCATCTTCATACAATTTTTTCAATCTTAAAGTAACTTTTATGCATGATCTTTTATGCATATCCTTGTGAATATTTCATTTTTAACTGAAGTAATTTCTCCCTTCCTTTCGAAGTGTTCAAAATTTTTTGTATGAAGATGGAAGATTAGGAAGTCAAAAAGCATTTTTTTCCTTGATTGACTGACATTGTCAGTGTGTAGTTTGAGGAGTGCCAGAAGATGACAGTACGACCAGCTGTCGAAAGCGCTCGCAGATAAATAATAGAAGATATAAAGCTTCAAATCCTTTGTGAAATTTAATATTAAAATATATATATATATATATATATATATAAATGTTAAATGATGGGT